>JBBPUL010000212.1:0-29414 GCA_038094675.1 Spongispora temasekensis
TTTCCGATCGAGGTCCTCAGTTCTCTTCAGCATTCACAACAGAGTTGTGCAAATTACTTAAGATTGAACAAAAGCTCTCCACTGCCTATCATCTGCAAACAGACGGACAAACAGAAAGAGTAAACCGAGATCTAGCGCAATATCTCCGTTGTTACGTGTCCAAGAATCAGGAATCTTGGCCAGAATACGTTAAAATGGCAGAATTCGCTCATAATAACACTGTCACGCGTGCTACTGGTAGCATCCCCTTTGCCGTCACAAGAAACTACATGCCACGCATGGGATTCGAAGTGAAACATGATACTTTCATCGCAGGACGATTTCAAACAGAACTAGGAAAAGCACATGCCAAAGTAGAAAAGGCTCTTCGTGCGAATGCAGAAAAAATGAAAGTGCAGGCTGAAAAGAAGCGATCAGTAGCACCGGAATACAAAATTGGCGATTCCGTCTGGCTATCTACGGAGCACTTACAATTACCATACGCTTCTGCGAAGCTCACCCAAAAATGGATCGGGCCGTTCGATATTTTAAAAACCTCTCCTAACACGGTTACACTCAAACTGCCGGCCAGAATAAAGATACACCCTACAGTCAATATCTCTCGGGTAAAACCATTTAAAGATCAATTGCCTGGACAGCCAGTCAGCAAGCCTGATGCGGTGCATATATCGGAAGATGGGTCTGAAGAATTTGAAGTAGAACACATCTTAGACTCCCGGTCCACTAGACGTGGTCTTTCGTATTTGGTTAAATGGAAGGGATATGACGTCAGCGACGCCACTTGGCAGCCAGCGGCTGATCTCGCCAATGCTCCTCTAGCTATTAAGGAGTTTCACCGAAAAAATCCGGCTGCGCCTCGAAAAGTCCAAGGAGTAACTCTCCAAGAATTTGCATCTCTATTTTATGACTCTGGTTGATCTGGAATCTCAACCTAAAGACGGGGTAGTGTTGTAACCTTATTCAAACTCGCCTCCTTTTTCTCATCTCAACGGTGTGGCACACCGCATTACGTAATATGACATCACTGGTCTAGACCGATCACGTGATATGACATCATCAATGACGTCAGAGGTCTGGACCCTCTTATCTCTTATCTATGACATCATTAGTCTGGACCGCCTCATGGTAGACACATGTAGCTTACTAATGCCTCATGTATTTAATGTAGTAGACAATATATAAACCAGGCCAAGAGTCGAGCTGTCCCCAGCTTCGACCTCTTGTGTCTTTGTGACCTAAGTCGCGGTCCCCCACTTAGTCCCTTCTTTTCTTTGGTTAGTTGAGGCCGACGGTCGTGTCCTGTTAGGTCACTTCAAGGCATACACTGCCATCAATCAAAAGTTCGATAGGATCACTCTGGCCAGGCCTAACATCAGCCCAGCTGCCCCTCGTGTTCTGAGTGCTCAACCCATTTGGTGCTCATCCTCTTCCTTGCCCCCCTGTGCTGGGTTAAAGGTTCACTCTGACTGGTATCCAACCCAGTCAAGGTGCTCCAATGGAGATAGATCGCCAGACCCCCCGCACCCCACAGACACCAGACAATTGAACTTGCTTTGGTTGTCAAAGAAAAGGACACATTTAGGCAATATGTTTCACCAACCCTTCTTGCCGCCCCCGAAACTGTGCCTTGTATGAGGCAAGAGAGGCAGTCTCCTCTCTCCCTTAGCAGGCCCCAGAGTACCCTGCTGCATCATGGCACCCCCAACAGCAGCAAGTCTCCGTTCCACCCCTGCCTCCACAAGTGCTGCAACCTGCAGCAACAGCCCACCATCAGGCTTGGATGACGGAAGAAGCCAAGGCATACTGGCGAGATCAGCTCTTAGTAGAAGCATGCACCAAGGTGGGTTTTTAGCACCAACTTCAGATATGAGGGTGTCTGAGGTCTTGGACAATATTTCTTTTACTTACAAAAATTCTTTACATACAAAAAATAGTGTTTCAGACTATGTACCTGTTTTGGAAGTTTTTGATACATACTATGACGAGCCAGAATGGGAAGAAATTGAGCCTGTAATTAATTCTGTTGATCTATCTTTGTCTTTTAATTATGAAGTGTTTGACAAGTAAGAACTCACCAAAATGGCTCAGAATGAAAACTATGAGCCTGTCTCATTCCCATCACATGAACTGTCATCCTGATATGGTAGCCCATTGGACAAATATTCTGTCGTGAAGTCTCAATTGAGCTTGGCCCCAGAAGAAAAAACATTGGGTACTTAATTTCGCTCAAATACAAAAAAAATAACATAAATTATGAAATCCCTCACCAAATCCGAATGATGCTGTATAAGACACAGCATCTATGAGAAAATGCTCTAGAAGTGGAGTTAAAACTACAAAGGAATGACCACACATCAGTCTGGGTGTCCGCATTAGTTGACAGCGGCGCTACACATTGTTTTGTCGACCAAGGATTTGTGACTGCCAATGCCATTGCATGCAAAGAGTTAGCAAGATCCATAGAAGTCAGAAATGCTGACGGATCTGCTAATGTGGGAAGAGGAATTACCCACATATGCCAAATTAGTGTGGAAATGAAGGACGGGAACCAAGTAGTTTATTCATTCCCTTTGACTCTTTATGTATCAAACTTAGCTACAAATGCAGTCTTTTTAGGATACGAATTCCTATGACAGTACAATCCATCCATAGATTGGATAAATCATACAATGATGTTTAACCATTATGATGCTGTGCATGTGAATAAGATTTCTCTGGAAGAAGAAAAAACAATTAAAATAGAAGTTCTGGTAGAATTTCATGATTTTTTAGATGTATTCTCGGAACAAGAATCTACATGCATGCTGCTTAGAAAAACTTGGGATCACGCAATTAATTTACAACCAGACTTTGTCCCAAAGAAAGGTCACTTTATTCCAATGTCGCAAACTGAGCTTGTGGAAATTCGTAAATTCCTTGATGGGGAATTAGAAAAAGGATATATTAGACTGTCCAAGTCACCTCAAATGGCGCCAGTGTTTTTTATACCCAAAAAAGATGGAAAAAAGAGACTGGTAATGGACTATTGCTACCTCAATGAGGGAACTGTTACAAATGCATATCCATTGCCTCGAATAGATCAACTGGTTAATAGGCTTCATAGTGCTGACATGTTCACCATGCTGGATTTACGATGGGGATATACAAATGTCTGCATGAAGGAGGGTGACAAATGGAAAGGTGCCTTCATTACACCTTTTGGGTCCTTTGAGCCCCTTGTTATGTATTTTGGTTACAAGAATGTACCTGCTACGTTCCAGGCTATGATGGATGATTTGTTTCATGATCGCTACGATGACACTGGTGCTTACATGGACAATCTTATTGTCTTCACTACTGGTCTTTCACATGCTGAGCACGCCCAACGTGTTCATGAGGTTCTGCAGGTCCTACAGGATAATGACCTTTATTGCAAACCCTTGAAATGTTTCTTTTTCAAAAATAAAGTTGACTATCTGGGTATGGTCATATCTGAAGACAGGGTAGATATGCAAAACAACAAAACAAAAGCTATTGCGGAATGGCCCCAACCGCAATCTGTTAAACAAGTTCAGTCATTCGTGAGACTTTGTAATTATTACAGACAGTTTATTGAAAACTTTGCACACACGGCAAAGTCATTAACAGAGTTAACCAAGAAAGATGTACCCTGGTCCTGGGGACCTGCACAGGAGGATGCATATTTAACCCTAAAAGAAAAATTCACAAAAGTGCCACTACTCGCATATCCTGATAGTGCAAAAGAATTAAGGGTAGAAACCGATGCTTTAGACATCACCACAGGAGCTGTACTTTCAGTTCATTGTGAGGACAGCCTCTGGCAGCCTTGTTCCTTCATTTCTCACTCATTTGACATGGCCAAAAGAAATTACCCTATTTATAACAAAGAAATGGCTGCTATCATTCATGCACTTAAAGAATGGTGTCACTACCTTATTGGAAGCCCAAGATTTGAAATCTGGATGGACCATAAAAATCTAGAATATTGGAAAAAACCACAAACTCTATCACCATGCCAAGCTTGTTGGCATGCTACACTCCAAGAGTTTAATTATGTGTTGATCTACAAACCTGGATCTACCAATACTAGAGCAGATGCTTTATCAAGGAGACCCGATCATGGTGATGCAGTGCAGAACCTAAATGAGAACATCACAGTATTACCACCACAGGTAATCATTAATGATGTACATCTTGAATCGACCTTCCTAGAGAAGTTATAAAAAATGTCAAAAAACTCAAAAATACCTTCTTCAGTGACGTGCTGGTTTGACAAACAGCAATCAATATTTATCAATGACTCCAATCGTGTCTTTGTGCTGCCAGGATTGAGAATTGAACTTCTCATGTTATGCCATGATTCTCTAATTGCAGGACATGCAGGTCAACAGTGCACTCTCTCTATGATCTCTCAGCACTTCTTCTGGCCTGAGATGAAAAAGGAAATTAATGATTACATAGACTGTTATCAAATCTGTGCTCAATCTAAAACTCTATCTCAACCTTCAGCAGGAAAATTAGCTTTGCTACCCATTTCTAAACATCCCTGGAAGGATATCTCTGTCGATTTTATTTCAGGATTCCCAGCAGTAAATGGCATCGATGCTATTTGTGTTGTAGTGGACAGGTTTTCCAAAGAAGTGGTGTTTATGCCATGTTCGAAATCTATCAATTCCAAAGAATTGGCTATTCTATTCAGAGACCATGTATGGTGTATACCAAAAACAGTGGTATTGGATTGAGGACCACAATTCTCTTTAGTGTTTACAACCGAGTTGTGTAAATTGTTAAAGATCAAACAGAAACTCTCCACCACTTATCATCTGCAAACAGATGGACAAATGGAACATGTAAATCATGATCTAGTGCAGTATCTTTACTGTTACGTCTCCAAGAATCAAGATTCATGGCCAGAATATGTTAAAATGGCAGAATTTGCACATAATAACACTGTGACTCAAGCTACAGGTAGCATACCTTTCACAGTAACCTGAAATTACATGCCACACATGGGTTTTGAAGTAAGAAACAACCCCTCTATCACAGGACGATTCCAATCGGAGCTAGGAAAAGCAATGCCGAAGTAGAAAATGCTCTTCATGCTAATGCAGAAAAGATGAAAGTGCAGGCTGAAAAGAAGAGATCATCTGCACTGGAATACACTATAGGCGACTCTGTCTGGTTGTCAACAGAGCATTTACAACTGCCGTATGCTTCAGCAAAGCTCACTCAGAAATGGATCGGTCCATTTGAGATTTTGAAAGTCTCACCCAATACAGTTATGCTAAAACTGCTGGCCAGAATAAAAATACACCCCACTATCAATATCTTGCAGGTAAAACCTTTTAAAGATCAATTGCCTGGACAGCCTGTCAGCAAGCCTGATGTAGTCCATATTTCTGAAGATGGTTCCAAAGAATTTGAAGTGGAAACAATTTCAATTCACGCTCCACTCGACGTGGACTTTCATATCTGGTTAAATGGAAAGGTTATGGTGTCAGTGATGCCACATGGCAGCCAGCTGCTGATCTCACCAATGCTCCTCTGGCTATGAAGGAGTTTCATTGTAAAAATCCAGCTGCACCTCGAAAAGTCCAAGGAGTAACTCTCCAAGAATTTACATCACTATTTTATGATTCCGGTTGATCTGGAATCTCAACCTAAAGATGGGGTAGTGTTGTAACTATATTCAAACTTGCATTGTTTTTCTGATCTCAATGGTGTGGCACATTACATTACATAATATGACATCACTGGTCTAGACCGATCATATGATATGACATCATCAATGATGTCATGAGTCTGGACTCCCTTATCTTTTATCTATGATGTCAGTAGTCTAGACTGCCTCATGTTAGACATATGTAGCTTAGTCATACCTCATGTATTTAATATTGTAGTACATATATAAAGTGGCCAAGAGTCGAGCTGAGCCCCAGCTTTGACCTCTTGTGTCTTTGTGACCTAAGTCGCAGTCCCCCATCCTTAGCTCTTCTCTTTCTTGTGGTTAGTAGAGGCCAATGGTCATGTCCTTGTTAGATCACTTCATATTTGGTGAGGTTTTCAAAATCTTAAAGGGTCCAATCCATTTTTGAGTGAGCTTTGCAGAAGTGTAAGGTAAGTGTAAGTGTTCTATTGATAATCAGACAGAATTGCCAATCGAGTATTTCAGTGCAGCTGAATGCTTTTTCTCTGCCCACATTTTCATCTTTTCTGCATTCACTTTGAGTGATTGCTTAATCTCAGTATGTGCTTTTCCTGTTTGAGTGACAAACTATCCTGCAATAGAAGATACTTTGGGGATTTCAAATCCCATATGTGGCATGTAATTTTATATAACTGAAAAGAGAATGCTACTAGTAGTGCATGTGACTATGTTATTATGTGCAAATTTGGCCAATTTAACATAATCTGGTCAAGATTCCTAATCTTTTAACACATAGCATCTTAAATACTGTGCTAGATCACAATTTACACATTCTGTTTGTCTGTCTGTTTGTGGGTGGTATATAGGGATGAGCATGGGTATGGGTAACCCATGTGGGTTGTGGGTATGGGTATGTAGTGGGTGTGGGTATGTAGTGGGTGTGGATGTGGGTTTGCATTTGCAATACCCACACCCATACCTACACCCACATGGTGGGTTTTCACTTGGCATTGCCACAGCTGTGACACTTTGTTTGTCAGTAGTAGTTACATTGTTTGGCATTCACTCACCTGGCCTAGCAACTAAGGTTTCATCCCTCTCGACACTGCAGTAAGGCCCCTTCACTCTAGCCAACTCAAAATATCTCATTATTACACAAACATCCACTATCACAATCACAATGTCAAAATGGGTCATCAAACCTTCTGAAAATGCCAAGGCATCATGTGAGGAAAATTTGATCAAGTCTATACAAAAGTGCAGGCTCGATGATGATATACTCGACAAGCCAACCAATCAGCCCAAAAGGACAAAATCACTTCCTACCTCCAGTAGCCAGTCCTCTTCTTACTCCGACTCAGAACTACTACATTCCAACTCAGAGCAAGACGAACAGCCAGCCACCATCGAGGATGAGAGAGGGGCCCTAACAGAGGGGCCTGATGATATTGACGAGCCTGAGACACCAGAGGATAAACTCCATATGTTCCATCATATGCTTTAGTCACAACTTATAATGTCTATAAAGATTGCCTAAGGAAAGAATGGACCTCACCTATCTATGCATTCTTCGAAGCCATTTCTACCATTGAACACATTGGTGCATGTCAATTGCATGTGTTCAAGTGCGCATCCTGCAGTTGCAAAGTTACAATCTGTCAGTATCTTGACACCAAGGATGCATGCTCGACTGGTAATATGTGCAAGCACGTATGGAAGTGCTGGGGTGATGAAGCTGTGACTGCTGCAGACGATGCCAAAGATGCCACAGAAGCATGTACCAAAGTGGTTGCTGGCATTCTAAAGAATGGCAAGATTATAACTGCATTTGAAAGAAAAAGTAAAAATAAGGGTACTTATTCTAATGTACCATACACCCATTTTGAAATCTGGTGGGTGACACATACATTACTGTATTGTGCCAAGGACTGATGAGGTGGCTTGAATCAATAGCGTGGAGATTGTGTGTTGGATAACGGAGGACTTATGGCCATTCTCTATCATCAACGATCATGCCTTCCTCTCCCTTATGAAGACAGGACGGCCTAACCACTACATGCCTTCTCGGTTCACCATTGCTTGGGATGTATGCAGCGTGTTTGCACACACGCATGACTGAATTGCTAAAATGTTGAAGGTAAGTTAGTCATTATGCTCGAATCCAGGAAGCAAACGAACATGGCCTATGCTGCCTACCAGGTTTATGATGGCAAGCTCAGCATCACGATGGACGCTTGGACATCTCCAAACCACCGTGCCTTCATTGCAATTTGTGTGCATTTGGAGAACAAATGAGCAGCACAAATGATGCCATTAGATCTAGTCGAAGTGGACAAGGTATGGATGAGACTTACAGAATTGAGAATGTTTGTGACCTGAGATCATAGTCCCACACTGGTGTGACTCTAGCAAAGACCCTGTAGGATGTCCTGGAAGCACTTGGAGTCGAAGATAAGGTGAGTGAACATGAGAGGACTCAGACACTGGCAAGACACTTACAAATGCAAAGATTCTTTGTGTAATGTGCAATAATGCTTCAAACAATCTCGTGATGATCTGCGAGCTCGAATTCGAGCTGCTTGGCTATGGAGGGGAAGTGGGTCATGCATGGTGCTTTCTTTATATGATGAACTTTGTTGCTAAGTCATTGCTGCATGCATTTGAGGTGCAGAAGAATGGTAGTGTTGGTGCGTGTGTCAATGGAATAACACTTGATGAAGAACAGATGGTATTGGAGATCTGTGGGTTGGATGAGCTTGGAGATGAAGGAGACAAGGCAGCGGAAAGCAAAGACAATGACACTGCTGATAACGACATTGAAGGATTGGAGGATGAGATGGCGGGTATATCTCATGAGGAGATAAAGGATCTACAGAGGTCCATCCACCTGGTGTAATTAGCATTGGCAAAGGTAAACAAGATGTTGCAGTGACGCACCTTTAACCAACTCTAACTTGGACAACACAGATATGAAAACTTAGCTTTAAGGTGGTCAACTCCTCCACCAAGCTTTTCCCTGAGTGGCGCCAGACTCTTGAGCACTTGAATCTAATGGTCACAAATTTGCCACAGGATGTTGCTATGAGGTGGAACTTGACCTTCGACATGTTGGAATATACATTAAAGCACAAAGAGGCAGTGGATATTATTACCTAGAGAAGGGAGTTGGGGCTGAGACAATGCAAGTTGGGCGAGGATGAGTGGGAAATGCTTAAAGACCTATGCAATGTGCTGAGGGTACATCCACTGCATGTTGTGGCTGTGAGTCCCATGCTAATGCTAAATATCCATGGTGGTATGGCATGACCCCTACTAGTAGATTCTCAAGGATGCAACAGAGTTTTTCTCTCGAGCTACGCCCAGCCTTGCAACTATGATCCTGGCAATGGATCTTATTCACGAAAATCTCAGCAAGTTCATCCATGACCATACTATCTTGCTGTCTATCTGTGCCGCTGTTACTATGGCAAAGTGTATGCTCAACTGTTACTATTCATCGACGGATGCCTCCAAAGTCTATCACATTGCAATGGGTGAGTTATACAATTACTCCTACACTGGATTTTTCAATGCTGTTACAATAGTACTACACCCGCGCCACAAGCTCAACTATTTCTGACTCACAAAATGGGAAGAAAACTGGATTCAAACTGCAGAGCAACTTATCCATGACCAGTTCATGTCTACATATGCTATAGAGGAGAGCAATACTGATGTTGAGATAGTGGAGTCACCATCAGTAAGTAATATAGTCTATTCAAATACTATTTACTGTTGACTGACACGTAGTGAGTAGCAGGCCCAGAGCAATATGTTTGACAGCATGTCATTGCTTGCACCTCCAAAACCAGCTGATTTGCAGGGTAAATTGGATAGGTATTTGATGGCTGATGTTGAGCATGTTACTGACCCAATCATATGGTGGTATGAGTGCTGCATCACCTATCCTTGTCTGTCCCGTATGGCGCTAGACTACCTTAGCATTCCTGGTATGTAATGATGTTTTCTTGCACAAACATTTTTAATTCTATCTTTTACTATTAGCAACCTCTGTTGATGTTGAATGGCTCTTCAGCCAGGGTCATTTAACCCTTTCCCATGTTTGCTCCTAACTGTCAACACAATCAACATGTGCTCTCATATGCCTTGGGTCATGGAGTCTATTGAACTTAGTGAAGACAGAGGATTTGAAGGCAGCTGCTAAGCTGCCAGATGTTAATGAGGTGGGATTGGAGGATGGATGGGATAATATTAATGCATAGTATTTTTGAAGCTCGAATACATTTTTTTGGTCCATGTTCCTACTACAGTGAGAACCCATGGGTAATTTTTGGTCAACCCATGAGAAAACTCACACCTACCAGGTGGGTGTGGGTATATGCTGTAGTATGGGTGTGGGTATTGGCTCTGATACCCCAGGGTATACCCATGCTCATCTCTAGTGGTATGCTGTGGACAGCTTTTTAGTAATTTGCACCATTCTACTATAAATGCTAAGAAAAACTGTGGTCCTCTATCAGAAATTTTTCAGCAAGCCATGTTTGCAACAAACATGATCTGTAAACAGGACTGCAAGTTCTTTGAAACTGATGGTTTCGGTGCATGGCATGAAAATAACTTCTTTAGAAAACCTATCAACCATTATACAGATAGAATCTAGTCCATTTATGGTGGGAAATCCTGAAATAAAATCAACAGAGATGTCCTACCAGGGATGTTGCAGAATAGGAAGGGGAAGTAATTTTTCAGCTGGCAGACAAGATGTAGATTTAGACTGAGCACAGATTTGGCAACAATCAATATAGTTATTTTTTTATTTTTTTATTTCTGGCCAGAAGAAATGTTGTTCTATGGTAGAATAAGTTCACTATTGCCCTGCATGTCCAATGAGCAGAGGACATAAAGTTAGAAGTTCAATCCTCAACTTTGGAGGTACAAAGACTTGATTGTTGTTATTAATAAATACAGACTGTTGATCATTGAACCAGCAAGTGACCGATAATGGTAGTTTCAGGTTTTTTGACATTTTCTGTAGATGCTCCAAAAAAGGGGAATCAAGATGTACATCATTGATGATAACCTATAGTGGTAACACCATTATGTTTTCATTTAGATTTTGCACTGCATTACCATGGTCTGGGCATCTGGATAAAGCATCTGCACATCCATTGGTTGATCCAGGATTGTAGATCAAGATATAATTAAATTCTTGCAATAGTGCATGCTATCGAGCTTGAAATGATGACAGGGTTTGCAGTTTATTCCAATATTCTAGGTTTTTATGGTCAGTCCAGATCTCAAATCTCCATGTACCAAGAGCACAGCTCCTGTGGCAATGTCTGATGTATCAGTTTCAATGTGCAATTCCTTACTGCTATCTGAATATGTGAGTAGAGGTGCAGTTGTTAATTTTTCTTTTAAAGTTATGTACACATTTTCCTGATCTGGATCTCAGGTCCAAGATATGTCTTTCTTTGTCAACTCAGTTATTGGTTTGGACATGTGTGCAAAGTTTTCTATGAATTGACAATAATAATTAAATAGCCCTAAAAATAAGATTGTGGTCATAGCCATTCTGCAATAGTGCTTGTTTTTGACTTTTGAATATCTACCCTGTCTTTAGATATGACCATACCCAGATAGTCAATGGAGGACTTAAAGAAGAAACATTTAGACAGTTTGCAGTAAAGATCATTATATAAGATCTGCAAAATTTTGCAAACTTTCTCAGCATGCTGAGCATAAGACAAACCAGTCATGAATACAATAAGATCATTCAAATAAGCACCAGTATCACTGTGGTGCTCATGGAAGAGATTATCTATCATGGTCTGAAATGTAGCAGGTGCATTCTTGTAACCAAAGTACATAATGAGGGGCTCAAACGATCCAAAGGGAGTGATAAAGGTATCTTTTCACTTATCATCATCCTTTATACAAATGTTCATATAACCCAATCAAAGATCCAGCATGATAAACACATTGGCACCACAAAGCCGATCAATCAGTTAATCTATACAAGGCAAAGGATATGCATTAGTGACTGTACCCTTATTTAAGTAATGATAATCCATGATAAACTGCTTTTTTCAATCCTTTTTTGGTATAAAGGAAATTGGTACTGTTTGCAGTGATTTAGAGGGATGAATATAACCTTTCTCTAGCTCAGCATTGAGGAAGGTATGAATCTCAGATAATTTAGTCTGAGACATTGTTGTATTTGGCTGCTGCATCATTTCTTCTCATCTTATCTTCGGTGCCAATCTTATCTGTAGGCCTAGACTGGTATCACGTGACCTATAATGTATGGTCTGGACCATGACATCACCATGACATCATTGCTGACTGATGCATGACATCATACTTACTAAGTAGCTTTAGGGTAGCCCTTCTGTACTTGGTCCGTGCATGATAGTCAGTAGTATATAAGGTAGTGTACTTGTGGTAGTCACTCCCCAGTCCTTTATTGCAAGCATTGTTCTATAGGGGAGCTTCCTCTTAAAACTTGTCCCCTTCGCCCTCATTGACAATATGGCTGGATAGCCAACACCAGCCTGCAACCTCCAAGTGCAAGAACATCAACCCAATGCCAACTGTTATATGTGGTTGCTGGTATCTCTCCTCTTATCCCCCTTTCTCGAGTTCACTGTTACATGTGGACTTCACCCTCACTCAAATCTAGTTAGGTTGCATCAGACATTGGGATAACTTTGCCTTTCTTTGAGATAAAGTCTGGTTACAAATCGATTGCATGATCCCAGGTCTTTCTTAATGGCATCTGAGTAGATTTCTGCTCAGAAAATATATCAAGATAATTGTGTAACTCTTCTGGGAGTTCTTTCTTTAGACTTTCTTGTTTTATCAAGGACAAAGCACACATAGATAAATTAGATGCTCAATGATCACAAATTTCACTACATCTATCAAAAGCTAATGAATGCTTGTTCCAATCTATGAAAGGATTGTGGTGTGCTAAAAACTCATATCCTAGAAATACTATATTTGTAGCTAGGTTAGAAACATAAAGCATCAATGGGAAAGAATGTGCTGTATTGTTTCTGTCAATCATGTGTGCTATAATTTTGCCATAATGGCTGATCCCCTTGCTGACATTAGCAGATCTGTCAGCATTGCAGACCTCAATAGGTCTGTCGAGTTGTTTGCACATGATGGCATTCACTGTGACAAATCCTTGGTCAATAAAATCATGTGTGGCACTGCTATCAACTAATGCAGATATTCAGACTGAAGATCAGTCTTGCCTTTGTAGTTTCAGCTCCACTTCTAGAGCATTGATGCACAGATGCCATGTCTTATACAGCATGATTTGAATGTGCTAAGAGACTTAATAATTTATTTTTTCTGGTATTTCTGCAAAATTAAGCATCCAATGTTTTTCTTCCAGGGCCAAGCTTAATTGAGACTTCACAGTGGAATAGTCATCTGGTAGGCTACCACATTGAGACAACATTTCATGTGCAGGAAATGATTTAGGCTGGTATATATCATCTTCAGTCATCTTTGCAAGTTTATGCATATCAAACACAGGTTAATTACATGATGAAGACAGAGATAAATTTGTATGGACTGCAAATTTGGGGACCCTTTCCACTCTTGGTCATGGCACTTGCATTGTGGAGCTCTGTCTTGATTCTGAATCTACTGAGTCACACTGCAGGGATGCCTGCATATGTCCACCATGGTTCTTAATCTGCTCTCTATTGGCTGCATGCTTGCTTCAGGTTGGGGCTGTGACTTCCATGGTGCCACATCTAGCCTGGATCTCCTGTGTCACCTATTGCACAATGGCAAATCTCTCAGTGAAATTCCTCTTACAGGCAATCTTTGCTTTATTCCTCTACACTTTCTCGGCCACAGGTCTTTATTTACCTCCATCCTCTTGCCCAAGAAACTATGTGCTACCTCCCTGCTCTCCACTATCTCACCAACCAAGCTTTCCTGGGATTTTTGGCATGCCTGGATGGGCCATCCTGGAGGAGATCTGATTCAATGACTTTCTCATGCAGCATCTGATGTTTAGATTGACTCATCAGAACCTCTTCACCATTGTGAGACATGCATCCTGTCCAAGCACCCTCACCATCTTTACCCATCATCCTCTGGCTCTTGTGCGACTCACATGCTCGATCTTGTCCATTCAGACTTGTGTGGCACATTTTCTGTGCATACTCCCTATAGAAAGCTATACTTCATCATCTTTCTTGATGACCACATGAATCTGGTGAATGTGCAACTCCTGGTGAGCAAGGATCAGGCTCTGGGTGCATGGAAGATTGTCTGGGTACTGTGGGAAAACCATGCTGAATGCACTGTGAAGGTCTTCCAGTCTGACAATGGCAGTAAATATATGAGCAGTACTTTTCACCATTATTTGTCCAATGCTGGCATTCATCATGACCTGGCTTTCCTCTATGCTCATCAGCAAAACAGCAAGGCTGAGTAAGCTCTGGCTATATTGCAGGCCATGCAGCTGCCTTCCTTGCTCTGGGGTGAGGCCATCCTAACCACAACTTATCTCTGGAATTGCTCTGAGTCTATTGTGCTCCCACTGGGGACCACCCTATTTTGAGATGGTGAACGGCAAGAAACCTGATCTATCCCACCTTCATGTCTTCAGGTCTAGGTGCTAGGCACAGATTTCCACTGAGCTCCAAATCAAGTTTGATCTCTATTCTCGTCAGGCCATGTTCATGGGCTACTCTGGTGGCACCAAGGGTTATCATGTCCATGACTCATCCTTAGGGGTGTTCTTTATTGCTCATAATGTGATTTTTGACAAGCTCTCCTCTGGCTCAGTTTCTGACAGTGAAGATGAAACTGAGGATGTTTTACCTTCATCTCTTCTCACTCCAAGCTTACTAGTTGGTAGGGCTCTCTCCTCAACTCCTGTTATCACCCCTAGTGTCCCTTATCACTCTGATTGCCCATGTAAACTAACTGCAAAGGATGCTGCCTGTGCAGTGAGCCTGGCTGCCATGTGCTCCCATCTTGACATCCTGGTGAAATGTCAGGCTCAGATAAGTTCTGGTACCTCCCTGCCACTTCACACATTGAATGAAGCCCTGATGGATATGAATAAGCTGATCCCTATGGAGCCTGACCTGGCTTTGTCAGATATTGTAACCAATGTAATCATCAAGGAGCAGGCATACATTACTATTTGTAGTGACCATTGGTGTGATCTATCTAGCCCTGGCTATGATCTGGCCATCTCTCTGGCGACATTCAAGGAGGCTGTGCAATGCCCCAACAGGGAGGACTGGCTGGCCACTATGTATAAGGAGCTTCAGACTATGAAGGATGTGGATGTATATCATCTTGAACATTTGCCAGATAGTTGCAAGGTCATTGGCTGCTGCTGGATTTTGGAGTTCAAGGAGGACAACAAAGGCAGTCCAGTCTCCAAGGCACATCTGGTTGCCCAAAGATTCTCCCAGGTTCTGGGCATTGACTACAGAGAAACCTTTGCACCTGTTATTAAGCCTGCATCTGTTCGCCTGCTCATGGCTTATGCTTGCCATCATGACTGGAAGCTGGACATCTTCAATGCCAAGTGTACTTTTCTATGGGGCATACTCAAAGAGAAGATCTACATGTGCCAACCCAAGAGCTTTAAGGAAGGTGACAGTTGTCTCTTCATATGGCTCATGCTTTATACTATCTACACTTGAAGCAGTCAGCTCTGGAATGGTATAGTTAGGTCTATGCCATCATGGCTGAGCTTGGCTTCACTCATTCTGAACTGGATTATGCCCTATTCTACTATAATGAGCTCTCCTCTGCTTCACACATAGTTTGCACATGCTGCTTCATTTCTTGGCATGTCGATGATGGTATGGAAACTTTCAACACATGCACTTTCCTCATTCATGTCAAGGCTTGGATCACTAAGCATTTTGGCCTTGGTGATCTGGGTTCTATCACCCAATATCTTGGCATCCAGGTCAAGTGTAATTGTGCCTCCTATGTTTTATGAGTTCACCAAAGGGACTACATCCTTTTTTTTACTTCGCAAATATGGGTTAATGGACTGCAATTCAGTCATTCTGCCTGCTGACCCCTCTCACCCTTTTGGGGACCCTACTACATCCCACCCCATTATCTCAGACCTGCAGGCAGCTTACCTCAAAATAGTTGGGGAATTAATCTATCTTTCTGTCAACACCTGCCCAGATATTGCCTTTATTATCAGCCTTCTGGCACAGCATAGTGCAGCCCCAGAGCCTTGTCACTTTGCAGTCACTCACCATGTCTTGCATTACCTGGCTGGGATAGTCAGTCTCTGCCTACAGTATAAGCACCAGCCAGATGGCTCCACCTTCTCAGTTATGCAGATGCTAGCTGGGCCAGTGACACGGAGCATCATTCCATCTTGGAATACACTTGGTTCTTTGCTAGTGGGCTTGTCTCTCATGTTTCCAAGCATCAAATGACCATCTCACTCTCCTCCACTGAGGCAGAATATGTTGTAGTGGCTCTTGGTATCTAGGAGGGACTGTGGCTTTGTTCCCTCCTCTGCAAGCTGGATATACATTTTCCTGAACCTATTGCCCTTTTTCTTGATAACTCAGGTGCCATCTTACTTCTTCTGCTGCCTGTTTTCATCAGCATATGAAACACATTGATACTCATTACCATTTTGTTCATTTCTGTGTTGAGGATGGTTCTTTCACATTGCTTTAGGTTCCATCTCATCACAACATTGCAGATGTTCTCACCAAGGCCCTTTCTCAACCCACTTTTTTCAGGCTTTGTGAGGCCTTGTGTCTTGTTTCTTTATGACAAACTCATGCTTCATTGAGGGAGGTATGTTGGATGGACTCACTGCATAGTATCACCTTGCACTCATTCAATCACATGCACTTTACTTAATCATAGATAAGATGAACACTTCTCCTTTCTTTCCCTCAGTGTTTCACCTCATCTCTGTTGTAACTGTTCTAACCTTATTCAAACTCACCTCATTTTTGCGATCCCTATGGTGTGGCATACTGTATTATGTAATATGACATCATCCATGATGTCATGAGTCTGGACTCTCTTATCTCTTATCTATGATGTCAATAGTCTAGACCTCCTCATGTTAGACACATGTAGATTAGTTAGACCTCATGTATTTAATCTTAGTATACATATATAAAGTGGCCAAGAGTCAAGCTGAGCCCCAGCTTTGACCTCTTGTGTCTTTGTGACCTAAGTCGCAGTCCTCCATATCTGCCTTCCCTTTTCTTTGTGGTTAGTGGAGGCTAATGGTCATGTCCTTGATAGGTCACTTCATTAGGTCGAAGCTGCCCATACATTTGCCTCTGTTTTGCACCGGTTACATAAGTGCCCCACTCATCATCTTTACTCACTGTCAGAAAGCTGATCCACAGGCATAAAGTGGTCATTGTTCTATTGGGAATGTGTTTGCTATGTGACAGCTAGAAGACAACAACTCCTATATAAAACTGTTTGAGCTGTGTACATTGGGTGCTATACTTGGTTTGCTTTGCTAAGGCATAGACCTCATTCGAGAGGATATGCTTAGCCACCAAGAAACAACGATTAATCCCTTTTGCACATAGTGGGTCAGTGCAGCTGTTCTGGGCAGTGCAATCCAGCAGAATCGCGATATCTTCCATAAGAGTCGCAGTCTTGGTGTACTACATAAAATGTCAGCCATAGCCAGGCAGTTCCCCAGTTCTCCCTCCTTTGACTCTCTGGTCCCGAGCTAGCATACAAGACTCGTCCTCATGAGACAAAAGCCTCATAGAGCCCTCTTTATGGTAGTGGCAAGCAAGTTTCCTTTTTAAGTATTACATGTGCACAATTGGTTATGAATACCTTGCTGTTCATAAAGTAGCCCCTAAGCCAGATTGGGATTGGACAGGTAACACAAGTTTCCAACTTGAAGCAGCAAGTGTCCCACCCCACCTCCTTTAACTCTTTTTTGACACTCATTGCTCCACTCTGCCCTCATCTAACCTCTACACTGCCACCACCACCTTCTATATAACCAAAAATGTCTAGATTGAACCAGAAAATCGATGACCTTGCTGACCAGCTGTTGAGCCTGCAGCTGGATGTGCCAACCAGGGCCAAGAGAATTATCAGTGATCCTGGCCTATGGGATGGCAGCAAGAGCATATTTCGCCTATGGTGGGCGAAAATAAAACTCTATCTCAAAGTCAAAAAGCTAGACAAGAGAGAAGAGACATATGCAATCATCACCCGATTGGTGGAGGATGCCGCTCTGTTCACAATCACAGTCCTCGAAAAGTATGGGGATGAAGATGTCGATGATTGGCCCTCGGTATCTGATGTTGAGACATTGATCACATCATATTTCATAATAGGCACTCTTCACCATGAAGCCTATAAAAAATTATTGAACTTAAAACAAGGTGGCAACTTTACAATTTTTATGTGGGACTTTCTGGCACTGTTCTCAGATGCCAAATGTAGTAAAGAAGAGGCTGTGCACTTGCTAAAAAGGGCAGTGCAATACAAGATCCACATTGAACATGAGCTGCATGGGAAAGCACTTGATGATGATGACTTCAATGGATTGGTGGAGGCTTATACAGCCATCAATCAAAAGTTTGATAGGATTGTGTTGACCCAGCCCAACATCGGCCTAGCAGCCCCTCGTGTGCCAAGCGCTCGACTCTTTGGTGCCTGTCCTCTTCCTTGTCTCTCTATCTTGGGTCAAAGGTTCATTCCAACTGGTATCCAACCCAGCCAAGGTGCCTCAATGGAGATAGACTGACAAACCCTCTGTGCTCCGTCTGCTCCAGACAATCAAACCTGTTCAGTTGTCAAAAGAAATGCCACATATGGGCAATGTGTCCCACCAACCCATCTCATCGCCCCAGAAACTGTGCCTTATATAAGGCTAGAGAGGCAACCTCCTCTCTCCCTCAACAGGCCCCAGAATATCCTGCTGCATCCTGGAACCCACAACAGCAGCATTACTCTGTTCTGCCTCCGCCCCCACAAGTGCCTCAGCCAGCAGCAATAGCCCACCATCAGGCTTGAATGACAGAAGAAGCAAAAGCCTACTGGTGAGATCGGCTCACAGTAGAGGCCCATGCCAAAGCAGGTTTTTAATGCCAACTTCAGATATGAGGATGTCTGAGGTCTTGGACAATATTTCTTCTCCTACTTACAAAAAAGTTTTAAATACAAAAAATAGTTACTCGGACTATGTAACTGTTTCAGACCTTTTTGATTTTTACTACGATGAACCAGAATGGGAAGATTTGGAAAAGGAATTACCCACATATGTCAAATCAACATGGAAATGAAGGATGGAAATCAGATAGTTTATTCATTCCCCCTGACATTATATGTATCCAACTTAGCTACAAATGCGGTCTTTCTAGGATATGAGTTTCTCTGACAGTATAATCTGTCTATAGATTGGGTGAATCATACTATGACTTTTAACCAGTATGACACTGTGTGTAACAATAAGATATCTCTGAAAGAGCAAAAAACCATAAAAATAGAAGTCCCTGTGGAATTTCATGACTTTCTTGATGTCTTTTCAGAACAGGAGTCCACACACATGCCACTTCAAAAAACTTGAGACTATGTGATAGATTTGCAACTGGACTTTGTACCTAAAAAAGGACGGGTCATCACCATGTCACAAACAGAGTTAGCAGAAATATGGAAATTTCTTAATGGAGAATTAGAAAAAAAATATATTCGACCATCAAAGTTGCCTCAGATGGCACCAGTATTCTTTATTCCTAAAAAAGATGGAAAAAAGATATTGGTAATGGATTATTGCTACCTAAATGAGGGTACTGTTATGATTGCATATCCATTGCCCAGAATTGATCAACTGGTTGATTGGCTTCATGGTGCCAACATGTTCACCATGCTATATCTTCGTTGGGGTTATACAAATGTTCATATGAAGGAAGGTGATGAATGGAAAGGCACCTTCGTCACTCCTTTCAGATCCTTCGAGCCTCTTATTATGTATTTTGGATACAAGAATGCACCTGCCACATTCTAGGCCATGATGAATGACTTGTTTCATGATCATTATGATAACACTGGTGCATATATCGATGATCTTATTGTATTCACCATGGGTCTCTCCCATGCTGAACATGCACAATGCATGTATGAGGTTCTACAAATTCTTCAGGATAATGACCTTTATTGTAAACCCTCCAAATGCTTCTTTTTTAAAACTAAAGTCGACTACCTGGGTATAGTCATATCTAAAGACGGGGTAGATATGCAAAACAACAAAACTAAAGCTATTGCAGAATGGCCCCAACTGCAATCAGTCAAACAAGTACAATCATTTTTAGGACTTTGTAATTATTACCGTTGATTCATAGAAAACTTCGCACATATGGCAAAGCCATTAATGGAGTTGACAAAGAAGGATGTTCCCTGGTCTTGGGGACCTGCACAAGAAGATGCATATTTAACATTAAAAGAAAAATTCATCAAAGCACCACTACTCACATACCCCGATAGTGCAAAAGAATTAAGGGTAGAAACTAATGCTTCAGACATCGCTACAGGAGCAGTGCTCTCGGTTCATTGTGAAGATGGTCTCTGGAGACCATGTGCATTTATCTCTCACTCATTCAATGCAGCAGAAAGAAACTACCCTATTTATGATAAATAAATGCCTGCTATCATTCATGCACTTAAAGAATGGCAGCATTATCTTATTGGAAGTCCAAGATTTGAGATCTGGACCGATCACAAAAATCTGGAATACTGGAAAAAACCACAAACCCTATCGCCACACTAAGCTCAATGGCATGCTACTCTACAAGAATTCAATTATGTCTTGATCTATAAACCTAGATCCACCAACACCAGAGCAGATGCTTTATCAAGGAGACCAGATCATGGTGATGCAGTGCAGAACATAAACGAAAACATCATGGTTTTACTGCCGCAGGTTATTATAAATGATGTGCATCTAGAATCTCCTTTCCTGGAGAAACTACAGAAAATGTCAAAAAGTTTAAAAATACCTTCCTCGGTGACTTGCTGGTTCAATGAACAGCAATCTGTATTTATCAATGATTCAAACTGTATCTTTGTACCTCCAGGATTAAGGATCGAATTGTTAACATTATGTCACGACTCCTCCATAGCAGGACATGCAGGACAGCAGCACACCCTTTCCACCATCTCACAGCACTTCTTTTGGCCGGAAATGAAAAAGAAGATAAATGACTATATAGATCATTGTCAAGTTTGCACTCAATCTAAGTCACTTTCTAGACCACCAGCAGCCAAATTAGCACTGCTACCCATTCCTAAACATCCCTGGGAGGATATATCAGTTGATTTTATTTCAGGATTTCCATCCGTCAAAGGCATAGATGCCATTTGCATGGTAGTGGACTGGTTTTCCAAAGAAGTGGTGTTTATGCCATGTTCCAACTTCCAAGTCTATTAATTCAAAAGAACTGGCAATACTATTCAGAGATCATGTCTGGTGCAAGCACAGGTTGCTGAAAACAGTTGTTTCAGATTGAGGACCACAGTTCTCTTCAGCATTCACAACTGAGTTGTGCAAACTGCTTAAGATCAAGCAAAAATTGTCAACTGCCTATTATCCACAGACAGACGGACAAACTGAGCGAGTCAACCATGATCTCATGCAATATCTCCACTGTTACATTTCCAAAAATCAAGAAACTTGGCCGGAATATGTCAAAATGGCCAAATTTGTGCATAACAACACTGTCACTAGAGATACAGGCAGTATTCCCTTTGCAGTCACCCAAAATTACATGCCACATATGGGTTTCAGAGTGAAACATGATTCTACCATTGTGGGTTGATTTCAAACAGAGTTAGGAAAAGCACACGCCAATGTGGAAAATGCCCTTCATGCAAATGCCGAAAAGATGAAAGTGCAGGCAGAGAAAAAGTGATCGGCTGCACCAGAATATGCCCCAGGAGACTCTATCTGGCTATCTACAGAGCATCTTCAATTACCATACACTTCTGTGAAGCTAACTCAAAAATAGATTGGTTTCTTTAAGGTTTTGAAAACCTCACCCAACACTATTACTCTAAAATTGCCATTCTGAATAAAAATACACCCCATGGTCAACATCTCATGAGTTAAACCATTTAAAGACCAATTGCCTGGACAGCCTGTCAATAAACCTGATGCAGTGCATATTTCTGAAGACAGGTCCGAAGAGTTTGAAGTGGAGAGTATTTTAGATTCACGATCCACTCGATGTGGCTTATCTTATCTTATAAACTGGAAAGGCTATGATGTCAGCAATACCACTTGGCAATCAGCCTCAGACCTTATCAATGCTCCTTTGGCTATTAAGGAGTTTCATCAACGAAATCCAGCTGTGCCAAGAAAAGTACAAGGAGTAACTCTCCAAGAATTCTCTTCATTATTTTATGCTTCTGGTTGATCTGGAATCTCAACCTAAAGATGGGGTAGTGTTGTAACTGTTGTAACCTTATTCAAACTCGCCTCATTTTTGTAATCCCTATGGTGTGGCACACTGTATTACATAATATGACATCACTGGTCTAGACCGATCACATGATATGACATTATCCATGATGTTACAAGTCTGGACTCTCTTATCTCTTATCTATGATGTCAATAGTCTAGACCACCTCATGTTAGACACATGTAGATTAGTCAGACCTCATGTATTTAATCTTAGTATATAAAGTGGCCAAGAGTCAAGCTGAGCCCCAGCTTCGACCTCTTGTGTCTTTGTGACCTAAGTCGTGGTCCTCCATATCTGCCTTCCCTTTTCTTTGTGGTTAGTGGAGGCCAACGTGTCAGAAATATCAAACCATTGTGAGTACATGTGCTGGCACATACAATTCACCATGTATAAAGGTACATTGTTTCTTAGCTATGATAGACAGTTTCTATGTGTATTTTAACTGTCTATGTGTCCTGTTACTAGGTAGAACACTATTTAGAGAGTACCTCACCCACTAGATACCTTAGCTCATTCCAGCTGAACTGTGCTGAGGTAAATACCCCATTTTTTCCCCAATACTTACATTGTCACACTAGTCATTATACTAGGTGAATATATATAGCTCATTCCTGCTGAACTGCACTGAGTCATTATACTAGAACATAACCTTTGTCACAATGGTCATGTCCTTGATAGGTCACTTCAATCTCAAGTGTGCATTGAGGTATATTAACAGTTATTCTTCTCCAAGACATTCTAATTAATGTGTTACCTAGTCCATACATTGTCTAGGTAATACTGTTATGACAGGCGTGGGTAGCATCAGCCGTAGACTCAATGCACAACCTAAAGCTGTGAGATAAAGATGAGGGGCATAGGTCCTGAGTGTGATGCACAGAGACTAGTCACTACTCTGCCTTGGTGAGTATGTAGCGATGTCGAAGATGAAGATAGAGTATCCTCGAGTGAAGATGCTGTGAGGCCAAATGGTTTAGAGAGAGAGCAGAGGGGAGTGAGAGTGTCAAAGATGCAATAGATTGCTATCTCAAGTAGGCTCAAGCTAAGGTTACACTGCTTGTACTATGCCCTATTTATATGTAAGAGTCCTGCGCACAGGCCAAGCAGTGCTACAGCTCAATAAGAGAGGAATCCGAAATGGGTAACTGGAGATAAGGGAAAATGAGTCATGCACATCGTAAAACAAGTCAGAAGGCTGTGTGTGATAGAACTACATGGAACATGGTGGAACATATGAGTCACAGATAAGCGATAAGGGAAATGCACAGCCGTGACACTGACTAATTGAAGGGCTGTGCGTGTTTTAAGTAATACAAGATAAAAGAAAGTGAGAGTGAAGAAAGAAAAAGGGGCTGATCATAACAAATACATTAGTGTTTCACCTCATCTTGAGTGTGCACCCTGCACATGTGACTTGTATGTTGGATCAGAACTTGATTGATGAGGCCCTGTACACTTCCACCATTCGACCTGTGAAGGTGAACCAGTCCAGGCTGCATCCTGTGGACCTGTGCAGCCAAGCTTGGGAAGTCGGCAGATTTTGTGCTGCTCAGAAATCTAAACTTAGCCACGGCATGACCCGATGAGTGACACTATCTGGCGTGTTAACTTCCTTCCTTAATAGGAAGGTGCCGAAGTTGAGAATGGACAGTAGAACCTCAGGCTCCTTCCCATCCTTGTGCTAGAGGGATTGAAGTGGTTTGCTTATATAATTGAAACTATATAATTGAAACTCAGCATACTTCCTCTTTTGGTGCATCAATCCCTCCAGCAGTGGCTGGAACAACCCATTTACAAGGTTCATTTTCTGATGCTTGGCAGGCCTGGCAGAGTCGTCAATAGTGTAGAATATGGAAATGGCAAGTTAAATAAAATAATATTATAGTCAGCCTTTCCTACTTCATCTTCATGTCATTACCAACCCCTATCATTGAAGAGATCCAGGCACAGACATTAACAATCCTGAAGAAATGGCCATGTCTATGGCAGGTGAGGGTTGCAGAAATGCTTCTGAAGGATAAAGATGTTGTCTGTATTGCTGGAACATCAATGGGGAAGACGTTAACATTCTGGATTCCACTACTATTCTGTCCAAATGGCATACAGATCATCATTACACCATTGAATCAGCTTGGAAAGCAACAGGTCGAAAGTCTGGAGAGTGCTGGAATGCATGCTATTGCCATCAATGCAGATACTGCAAATGAGAAAAACTTCAAGGTACGTATGTACTGGTCATAATCCAAACCCTTATGGATTGACACTTGGACTTGGATAGGATATCGAGGAGTTTAAATATCAGGCTATCATCATCAGCCCTGAACAAATAATGAAGCCAGGAGGAAGATTCGAGACATTACTAAGAAAGAAATCATTTGTTGACCAGATAGTCAGAATAATCTTTGATAAGGCTCACTGTATCATGACTTGAGGCAAATTCAGACCAGAATACAAGGAACTAGGGTGGCTATGATTCATTACTTCTCACGCATACCATACCTAATCACATCTGCAATGCTGACGCCAGAAGCTCTTCATGTCATCATGAAGGTATTGGACCCCCACAGAAAGGAAGAGCCCCAGATCATTCATACCTATACAGATCAGCCAAACATCAGGCTCTGTGTGGAAAGGATAAAGTTCTCCCTTACATCCTATAAGGATCTTGCATTCCTGATACCTGATGGTTGGACACCCAGTGATGGGGCTCCACCAAAGTTCCTTGTATTTTTTGACAATATCCAAGATTCCATTTTTGCTGCAAAGTCCCTCCAGATGCATCTCCCACATGCATATCGTGATAAAGTTGCTTGGTTTAACTTGGATATGACATCTGAATACAAAGAGAATCAAGTCAGTCACTTACAGTCGGGAGATATATGGGGGTTATGCACAACGGAGTCATTCGGGATGGTGAGTTTGAAGTACCTATTGATGCCCGGATGACTAATGAAATCTATTTATGACAGGGAATGGACATACCGGACATTGCTATCATAGTTCAATGGAAAGCGACATGTAGACTTACTGAACTATGGCAGCGATGGGGTTGTGCTGCAAGGGCACCAGGTAGATCCAGGGTTGCAATACTTTTTGCTGAGAAGGATCTATTCGACGACATGTGCGAGGGGAAGAAAAGCCATCAGGAAGCCAAGAAATGACAGAGGGAGGAGACAAGCACAGACCTACCATCATCAAAGCGGTGGGCCAACCACCATGCCAGTACTCTGCCCAATGCAACTGGCCCTGGAAATCAGAAAACTGGCACAGACACATCAGGTCCATCAAGCCTGTCTCCCACCGAGTCTGCCAACTTGAATAACAGGGCTTTTAGGAACATGATGTTTCCAAGTTTATTGACTGCGAGCACAGTGGATGGTTAGGCAGTGAAGAGGGGGAAGCAGGAACTGGATTCTGCAATGGACTGCCTTATCAATACAGACCTTCAAGGAACCATATGTAGATGCAAGGTGATTAAGATATATTTTGAGGGCGAAAGTAAGTTTCCTATTGTGAAGGCATACAATTTTGAACTGATTTTGTATGAAAAGAGTATAATTTTGCTGTGTGTGACTCCTCTTGCCCAGAGGGTTGTGTGCGCTGTACTCCAACCGAGCCATCTATCTGCTGTGATCTCGACAGTCCATTTATCTTCTCAGACATGGGCACACATATCCCCCTCATGTCAATCAAGAATGCTAGTCGATCTCACCTCTCAAAGTACAAAATGGAGACAAAGGAAGTCAAGCTTTGCAATGCGCTGGAGGAGTGGAGGACAGCAAAAATGGTGGAGAAATATGGAAAAGCCTATATGATGGACTATGGCCCCAGTGTTGTTCTTCCTACAGCAGTGCTAGATCGGATTGTCAACACTGCTCACCATCTCAAACTACAAACAATCAATAATCTTCGAAAGGAGACTCGCTGGTCAAGCACTGCGTTATATGGTGCCGAAGTTCTTGCAGTTGTCAACAAGTTCATCCCCCAGCCACAAAATGTCACTATGCTAGCCAGAGCAACTGTCCCATCATCGTGCCCTGTTTTACAGCCCCAGCCTCCCCACTCTGGCAGTCAGCATTGCGATGCTGTCCTCCCTTTGATGAGCTCTTCTGGCATTATCAAGAAGTGCTCGGCATGTGGCTTGCCCAGTCACAACAGTAAGTCTTGTCTTTGTCAACTTGTTGCTCATACTAATTGATATCAGAATGCAGTCGCACGTGTTCACAACACCCTAGTTGCTTGGGAAAAGAGAACGAAGTAACACTGAGTATATCACATGAAATCAACTTGGGGTGCAATTCATTGTATGGAGCATAGCCGGACCCAATGCACACAATCCAATTTATTCACTATAATCCTATCTCAACAATGACATCATCTACTGTCAAGCCCAAGCTTCCTGATCACCATCTGCCTCATTCTGAGCCCCCCCTCCCTGTTCAAGCTCGTCTTCAGACTTTTCCATCAGTACTTGTCCCATATTGATCAGCTCACTTATAGCTAATTTACTAGTGCGACCTAATTGAACTTTGTGTGGCCGGTACTTTTCGAAGTGCATGCATAGTTCTGCAAATGTCTTTACCATGTTTGCTTCGTTCTTTCTGGAAGATAGGTGCATATGTAGGAAATTTTTTTGAAAATTTTCATGGAGATTCCGATAGACCTGGACAAGTGGCGACTCCAGGATGATCTGATCGATTGTATGGTTTGAGAATTTCCCTCCATTTATGACCTTCATAAACAGGTTGTTCAATTCGACACACCAATCAACCACTCTGAATTTGCTCTTTTTTCCGGTCAGATTGATGAGTATTGAATGTCAGATGGCATGTCTAGTTCAACTGTCAGCACTGACAAAGGCCTTACTGATGCAAAGATGACCTGAAAACATACCGCAGGCCCTCTGGATACACAAAGTGTACGTTTATCAGAAATTCTGTCATATGTGTTGCATACTTATGTTTCCCAGTCGCTTTAAAGACCAGAATCCATGCCGCGATACAACTCTCCACTCATCCAATATCCCCAGAGTTCATCGCATGCGTAAGATCCTCATACAATAGCAGATACTTATTCAAGACTATAGCATTCTCATGTTGCATGTCACGTTTTGCATGAGGCTGGCAGCGTGCCATGATGACAGTGGTATGCAATGCAACATAGTCTCGAACAATAATTTCAGCAATCTCCTTCAGTTGCACAAATGAAGGCATTGTGGCTGTAAATTGATCAAGATTCTGGATTTTCAGATTGATTTTTGCAAGAGCCTCTTCCCAACAGTTCAGCCGTCTACAAATACCACTGTATGTGATCAATTGATGCATTTGTCAGAATCCAGGCTTTGACTGATAATGACCAATCTCTTTTGGCTGCAGGATTGTGACATCGTGTAAGAGAGAGGTCTCATCTCCTCTTGCTGTGACTGGGTGAAGGAATGCCTGTCAAACAGCATCTGCAGCTGCCATCTTTGTTATGACAGGCACGGGTAGCGTCAGCCATAGACTCAATGCACAACCTAAAGCTGCGAGATGAAGGTGAGGGGCATAGGTTCTGAGCACAGTGCACAGAGACTAGTCACTACTCTGCCTTGGTAAGTATGTAGTGACGTCGAAGACGAAGATAGAGTGTCCTCGAGCGAAGATGCTGTGAGGCCGAGTGGCTCAGAGGGAGAGCAGAGGGGAGCGAGAGGGTCAAAGACGCAATAGATTGCTATCTCAAGTAGGCTCAAGCTAAAGTTACAGGCTTGTGCTACACCTCTATATATACGTGCGGGGGATGCGCACGGACCAGGCCCAAGTAGAGCCTCAAAGACAAAGGAAGACATAAGAGGAAAAGAGGATAAGCATCTATGAGTTATCCACAGTATGAATGAGTAAGAAGAAGACTGTGGATTGAAAATAAGAAGCAAATGCACAGCAGAGAAGCGACATGAGGTGTCAGAAGCAATGAGTGAAACAAAGAAGCAAGGAGGGCACGCGGTGCCAAAGGAAAGAGTCTGAGAGAGAAGGAAGCGGCATAAGCCAATGGGGGAGTTTGGCGAAGGGACAATGGTGAGCCGGGGTGATACGCAGTATCGGAGACCATGGGTTCAAGGGGATGGTGAAGGGTATATGCCAGTACGATGACCGGCAAGGCATAGGTGAACCAGCAGGGACAGCTGGTGAGACATCTAGAGGCACGATGAGAGGCGCCACAGCTAAGACAAAGGAGAAAAGAATAGGGGCCATGGATCAATCATAACAATCTTCAAATAGAATAACCCTGGAATGAAGATAACATATTGGCATCTTCTCCATGGTGTGGTTTCCATTGCCCGATGTTGTAGGAGTGCCTTGACATGCTCACCTGTCTCAAGGTCCCCATGAAAGAGTTTGACATGGTCAGATATGTTGGGCATCTCTGCAGCATGAGTGTCTTCTGGATCATTGATTCCAGCTTGAGCGAGGAGTCCAGTGATTGACTCTATATTTCCAGATACCGTTGAATTTATGCAACGCATGGTTCGAGCTGCGATAATTGGCATTTTGACCACTGGAATCACTTCCACCATCTCCGGTTCTCCTAGTTCCTCTTGAAAGAGGCGGAAATACTCTGGTCCATGTTCAATCAGATCAGATAGTGTTTTCCAGACATTGTGTTGGACTTATAGTATCACTTCGCACTCATCTACAATCCTGATCATGTGACTTTCCTCGTGACCACATACATTCACCGTACTTTATCACTCAGAATTCATCGTTCTTCTTTCCCTCAGCACTCTTCCACTTACTGTGACAATCACTGAGGTATGCATCACATACATTCTCTTAGAATATTCCTAGCTAACATTCGTAACTTAGACAATAGTTTGCTAGGTAATGCTTAGCGCTCTTCCACTTACCATGATGATCGCTGAGATGATAGTTTGCTAGCGCGTACACATTGTACTCATTTCGGTATGATGTATCCCCACCTGGCCTCTGATGGAGCCTCAGTAAGTCTCTATATGTCTTTCCTGTTCTTTGTATCTCTGGATCCATAACCTGTATATTGTAGATTGACCATTCCCAAAGCGCTCGCGAGCAGCGGAGATCCTCTGTCATGATGCCATGTTGCAGTGGAAATAGCAAACCAGAGGTGAGATGTTCTAATGTGTCAATGTCAGGGATAAGCGTGTGTATACCCTGGGGTATCAGAGCTGATACCCACACCCATACCCCAGCATATACCCACACCCACCTGGTGGGTGTGGGTTTTCCCATGGGTTGGCCAAAAATGACCCATGGGTAAACCCATGGTGGGTA
>JBBPUL010000213.1:7979-29288 GCA_038094675.1 Spongispora temasekensis
ACGTTTGCTATCTATCCGGTTAACGAAGCTCTTCCGCTGATCTAGATGCCATACCCTCTTCTTTCCGAGAGATCGTAACTCCATGGACGAGAAGACCGCGATTCCTCGAGCAAGCGTGCCCTGTGAGTACATGTTACTGTATCAGTGACCAAGGCCAAGGCTTCTTCAGCTCCGGCCAACGTCAAAGCTGCATACAATGCCATAATTTATGTGGTGGGAATTTTTAGGCTCCTGGAACGCTACTCTGGACAATCAATACTGAGGTTTGGTCGTGTTGTCCTTATTCTGCAAACCTACCCCTGCAGCTCCGGGATGCCTCGTCGACTAGTAGGTGGACTCGAGGATTTCGGGCCATGGATTACCGCCTTCCCTATGTGGGTAGATTGCAGGATCCGCGTGTGATATTTCCTTTGACATGTGCGACTCTGATAACTAGACGTAGGACAATGGTGAGTCGGGTAGAATGTGGCCACTGCAGCCATTTGTATCTTTAAAGACTTCCTGTGAATATGGGACGCCGTCACGTACTAGCCCAATCGAGCCTTAGCTCTTTTTTTTTTTTTTCATATGGTAACAACGCACGACGAGCTGGTCATAAATCTCTCTCCGGGTTAGATGATCATCCTCTAACTGAAACCTAAATATCACACTCTAGAAAGAGTAAGTGCCTCCTGTTCAAGTGACCAGATTATCATCGAGCATGGGCAATTCACACGCGTGTATGCACAGCGCTGGAGGACAGGATCGCAAAAACAAATTTCCCTCGAATCTTGCCCAGTATGCTCTTTGTGACACACCCGACCGTAACTCCCCGTACCCTGAACCTCCATGATCATTCGACTTGCATAGCACCTGTGACAACCTTCAAACTTCTTTGATGAAACACAGGAAACAGTTCCGAATTCGTTTGGTCTCTTGCGAATGCGAACATGAACACGTGTTTGATTCGACTCCTCCTGCCAAACCAAGATAACATTCAGTTCAGTAAAAGCTCGGCTCGAACTTTAGGGCCAGCGGGACAACGAGGACGAGCCGCTCAGACACATTGCCAGTGCAGCTGCATCACTTTCCAACTACTTAGCCCGAGGAATTTACGCGCTTTTGATCATTAATCAACATCAAGCTGTTCGGGAACTTAGTATCAGAATCAATTAATTTTCTTATGTCATATCCACACAGCTCTGAGTGATGGGACCATCATTACGTGCCATGTCACGATTCCAGTTCATGATACTCGTCGGATTGGCATGAAAGAGGCATGCAAGTACCAACTTGATGGTACTAGCTTTGCCTTCCCAACACATAAGTATTAACTTTTTCTTGTTCAGATACTGCACGTCACTCACCTACATGGTCAGGTACTCACTTCATACAGGCCAACCTCTGCCCAACATAAACGACTGCACACATGGACCAGTCTCGCTGTGGGTTTCGTATATCTTGCCGAATCTGCGCTTTGTGCCCATAATCCAAGATGGACCAATTTCAGGAATAATAGATGCAGTCCTTCCTGATTCTGAAACACTAGTAATTCAAATTTCATTGCCTTCCAATGATTTCTGTCAGCATTTAAACGGTGCATGCACAGTCAGTCTTGTTCTATCCCCCCACTTGTTGTATCGCTGACTCGTCGCCGAGTCGGCGTGCAGAACTCTACGAGAAGTCGTAATTGCTACTTTCCCTGTCGAATAGACACCATTCGATCATAGTAAAATCAAGATGTCTATTGTAGCATGTGGCGGATGTCCATTGATGATGAGTAGATACAAGCCGTGCGGGCCTGCCAGTCTCACGAACCTTTGACTCTTCGGGCCAAGGCAAGCTTTGAAGATGCAGGGGTACTCGTCAGATATGTTTGTGTGCGCACGTGGTGTAGAGGCAGAGGCGAAGTATATATATATGTTGCATCTTGTGTGCAGAAGTAAAGTGATAATGACTTCAACTTTGCAAAAGAAGAATGTTGATTATCGGCGCTAAACGATCGACCAACCAGAAGGCGGGAGCAAAGCGGGCATTTACAACTTCCTTCGCATTCAGGTCCATGTCCTTTGGGCTTGTTTTGTTGTCGACCACAATTGAAGGTTCCAGTGGCGAAGGTGCAAGAATATATCTATCTTTCAAGTTCGCAACAGCTACCTTCTTGAAAGGTTACCGTTCAACATGTCCGACGCTTCTACGTATCAGTATCAGTATCAATTTCCTTGTTTCATATGAACACAGCACTGATTTTGGACCACTCATCACTCGCCATGTCAAGACCCCAGCCTCTTCTCAGATGATCAAAAGATGGCATGCTTGATGGTCATGGAAATGGGCAGTGCCAAGACTCTGAGTTCACTCAGCATACCTCGGTTCCTTATTCGAGCTGCCATTCCGACTCCTCTCATTATGAGTGGAGGTAAGCACCACTCTCGTACTTATTAACCTATGTAGTGTACTCACTTTTGTACAAGTTACCTATGCGCGACATGAACAATATCCACCATTCTCAAGGCTGTGGTAATTCATACCTTGCCCAAATTGCGCTTTGTGTCCACACTCCATGATGGTTCTACTTCAAGAACTTCAATACATGCAATCCTTCGTGATTCTGATGATCTTTTGAGGCTGAGTTGCAAGTAATTCAAATTGCATTGCATTGCGATGGTTGCCGTCAGTTTTTAAACTGTGCACATGGTCACTCTAGTGGGCCTATCCCTCTCTTCTCTTCCTCTGTTGTATCACCGACTCACTATCGTTTAAACATCATGTCCGACTCGGATTTGCAATCAATTGTTCAGCTTCAATTGCTCAACAATGAAGCATCCGGTATGATCCAATGTGAGTATCCATGAGTCTCCATTTAACATCCCAGAAACATGTAGTTGCAATGGTCACGGCAGTTGCCTATGATTACAGTAGGTCATTTAACAATTTACATGTGTCGAAATGATCTCCAGGATACCAGTGTTGCGACATTTTTGTCAATAGTCCTTATGTTTCCCAAAGAGATGCCCGCAGTCACATTTTTAATGCTATCCCTTTGTTCAACGTCAATATAGATTAAGTTTATCTGGGTTAGAAACAAGGGCTACTATGAAACGGCATACTTGCTGATGCTGTACTGCAGTGCAGGCCCTGGACAAGAGTCTCCCTGTTGTTTTTTATAGTATGCATAAATTTTATATTTTACTATATGGACTTACACGTAACAGGTCCGTTACATCGGCATCTATGCTGCCATGTAGGTCAATTACACCTGCAGCCATATGTACATGGCGAGTTAAAAAAAAATATGTTCACTTGCCAGGTATATATCTCTTAGTGCGTTTGACCATGTTCATTTCCCAAAAGAAACGTTGACAATGATTATTATAAGTGGGCTCCACGTTTGTCCCCGGTCCAACTAAGGTTGGTTTTTCTGTTGAAAAATGGACAACCCTAATGAGAAAACGTCGCATATTTAGATGTAGGTGATACAATTATACCGTCAAATCATTCCGGTTGACAATTATCATGCAGGTGTGGGTATTACATATTGTATATACAATATGCAGTGATGACATGGGACGACTCACAACTTCCATAGGCATGCATTTCTACTTCTCAGGCGAATGGATGTTCATATTATTCGATTCTGCTGCAGACTGTAAGTTGTTAGATACGCAAGTAGCCACACTGACATGTTTTGTAAACAGTACTCATGATCCTACGTGTCTATGCCATATGGAATAGGTCGAAATTAATCATCCGCGTGTTTCTGTTTTGCTATATTTCAAGAATTATTTCAAAAGTTGTTGCAGTTTCCTTTCTCTTAAACCCATACATCGGCAATGTTACAGGTATGTACCCAGTTCTAAAAAAGTGGACTTTAGCCCTTACTACTAATATACTCAGTCTCGATTAGCCGAGTACTCGACTATTCGTTTTGCGTCGTATCGTATACTACTGACATCGACTCATATTGGAAATACCTGATGATCTACCCAATTTTCTTTGACACTTTTCTGTTGACTTTTGTGCTTATTCCGATGGCGAGGGAGTCCATTTCCATGTACAAAGCAACGAGGCAATGGGAACTCAACCGATACATGGCTTTGATCGTCAAGGAAGGGGTTGTCTACTTCATTTTGTATGTCATTCAGTCATGTTACATCTTACTTTTTGTTGCGTGCTCACTGTATCATCACGTTTTACCAATAGGAAATTGGTCGACAGCATCTTTGTCATGCTCACAAGCGTGCTACCCTCCGGCGCATTGTCCCCTACCTGGTCCCTCATTGTAAACCTCCTTCAAACCATGGCCCTGTATCCCATTGTTCCACGATTTGTCCTCGGCATGCGGGAGCTATACGACAAGGACAGTCGTCGCGGTGTTCAAGGACTCGACAGCGCGTTTGGGATCTCCTCAAACATGGCCATTTCTGCGGTCGCATTCGCAGACATTAGCGGAGGCCGACGAGGTGGAGGCGAGACAGAGAACGCCGATGAAATCCGACTTGAGTCGGTCGGCTTGGAGGGGAGTCAAACTCAAAGAGATGTTTCTGTATAGTGACGGGTTCGGAGGAAATATGTTAGGGTGTATGGTCCCTATTCGACTTTCGGGTTACAAAAGACCCATAATTTTACATACACATCGCCTCGATCTTTCCATGCGCGCAGAACTCCGCACGCTACTTACCTAGTTGATCATGAATATGAGTGTTGGCAGCCCACACCATTTGTCACAGTGAAAACCAATCTATTGCAACGTGCGGATGAGTCCATCAACGATGAGTAGTCACAAGAAAGAAAAAAAGTCGTATCCAAGAGGGTAACCCCACGTTTCGACGAGACCTGATAAGTCGAGGAGAAGAAAAATTACCAGAGGAAACAAGTTCAAGTACTATTATTACACAGCGAGATGAAGAAACCAGAGGGAATAAAAAATGGTGAACATGGGCATGAACACGAAACTAAACACATAGAAGAGGAATATATCATGAATCATATGCACAGATGCCGAGAAGAGAAAAAGACGATTGTCGGGAGAAAGATATAGGGAAGAAAGTGTTGGAACGATCGCCACATGACGCCCCATGAAGGCTGGACGAACGTGGCTATACGCCTTGTATCCACCGATACTCAGCGGCGCTGCTCAGCACAGGGCCACTCAATGATGGATTGAGACGGTCGGTCGCGCATGAGAATTGAAATTTTGAGGGGCGTCGCGGGGCAACAGGTAATGTTCAATACTCGACGTCGAATGCGAACGGGAAAGTCCTTCCGACAATTCTTGGAACGAATCTGAACCAGTGTAAAAACAGAACCTGGCCAAGATGATGAATGCATGACAAGAGAAAAAAATGGAGAAACATACTGATCGATAAATTGCTTGTAACTTGCATCGTTCCGCGAACAGTCTGGGAGAGGCGAAAGCAGCGGCGTACGGGCAGAGGTGAAAGAGGTGTTCAAGGAGGAAGAGCTCGATTGGGAAGATCCCCGAGGCGTCGACTCTCCGCTCGCCCCATTATTCACCGGCATCGTCTGTATGGACAGTAGTGGCTTTGCTGTTGTTGGCTGAGACAATGTTGTCATAGGCCCAGACTTTTCACCAGCACAGGGATATGACCGAGTTCTTGGCAACTGAATACCATCTTTGCTTCCAAAACCAAATGAGAGAGGCGAACCGGGAGGCGTTCGCCGTAAGTGGGGAGATCCCTCCACGACTCGGTCGACGTAGCCTCGACGATGATTGCGCTCTCGACCATCGGGCGAACGAACGGTGGTAGGGCTCTCGATCGAAACAGGTTCTGCCTCGGCGAGGGATGGGGAAGTGGATACACCTTCCGGGATCGATCCAAGAGAAAGAGGCGGAAGACGTACGGGAGGCTTCACCTGCTCGGCCTCATGAACCTTTGACTTATCGGACCACGGCAAGTTACCAGACGCAGGAGCACTCGTCGGATACGTATGCGTGCGTACATGGTGTAAATTCAGAGGCGGAGGCGAAATATTCGTGCTTCTCGTTCGTTGTGTCTTGTATGCGGAAGCAAAGTCATATCGTCCGGATAATGACTTTGCAAAAGAGGAATATTGATGATCGGCGCTAAACGATCGACCAAGTCGATATGGACTCGAAGAAGCCGGGCCGGGTGTAGATCTGGCCTTAGCAACATCCTTCAGCTTCGAGTCCAAGTCCTTCAGGCTCGTCTCGTTATCGACCGCACTTGAAGGCTCTAATGGAGGTGCAAGATTAAACTTGACGTGATAATTGTTTCCAGCATTGTTGTCCCAGAATTCCATCCCCACAGCCGCGTACCGCAACGCAACGAAAATCGTCTTCTCATCGATACGTGACCAAATGTCGTTTAAGCGGATGGCAAATGAAAAAACATCGAAAGTACCACCCTCGATCGACTTGTCGTATCGGGCTGTCACCTCGCTCGTTGTTTGCCACCAGTCCATTGTGAAACGGACAGCCACCCATTTCTCATAAGCGATGTTGCGAACACGAACGCTGCCAGTTATACTGCGCTGTTCCTGAGAAAGTACCAGCTCTTGCAGCGCAATATTGTCTTCCAACCTGGGAGATGACGGCATGTTGGGAACCAACATCTTGACTTGCTGTTGTTGTTCATCACGACGGCCATTCCCATAGATAAAAGAAGGAAAGTCTTCTCCATCTGTGTCAGTTGTTGGACTGCCATCTCTAGACACCGCCAGAGGTTTCTGCCCAGCCAGGAAGAGCTTGACGTGTTCAAGTTTCGAGTCGAAATGAACGGCCTTGGTATGGGTGGGTGTAACGGGTTCACTCTTAGCATAAGAGCCATTCGTCACAACATGCAATTCAGGCCGCCGAGAGCTCTTGAGCGACGACTTGACAGGCTGACCCGACTTTTTCCGGATCGTCTGCGATGGTGAGTTCGTATTTGGCGTGCCTGGAGCGGGCGGCCGAGTGGTAGTAACATCGGAATCAGAAGCGTGACGAGCTAGCTTGCCGGTAGATCCTTCCAACCTTAACTTGCCGACCTTGGGAACCGGTACGCGTGAGAGCACCGAAAATGGTCGCACCGCGTCTTCATCGTCGGACGGATCACGAAGAGGGGTTTGTCTTTGGCTCTCCAGCAAGAGCGAACGCTCGTCGTCATTCAGTTTGACAGGTGTAGAAGCTGGTGAGATGGGGGGGAATATATCCCGATTGTCGGAGACAATATAACGATGATGAGATCCGCCACGCCTTGAACGAGGGATAATGGTAGGAGGTGCTTCGTCCGAGGGTGTAGAAGACGACGAGCTCGACCCCGAGTCATAGCGAACGTAAGTCGCAGACCGACTTTGAAGCGCATAATTTGCAGCGTCCGAGGGGTTGCATAAATTGGAATCCGATATTGACATGTCCGAAAGGGTGGGCGCAGGGCTCGAACGTGCGTTTCGGCATGGTATGTGAACAAGTGGTTCCGCTGCGGAGTTAGAAGTCTGTAGGTAGGTGGAGCCAAGGGTCGGGAACGGGATGACGGACGTGTCCGTTACGCAGACCGTCGAAGACATGATGTTTACGACGCGATGGCTTGATCTGACTAAGCTAAAGGTTGGTTTTGACCAGCAGACATAGGGAAATGACTGACCTGGGCCGGGGACTCAAAAGGAGATGAAGAACGACATGAAGCAAGTGGAAGGTCTTGGTCAACTGATGTCAAAATTTGATTCTAGACTATGGTTGGGTTAGACCAAAGATCCGCGCGGGCCCTCCATCCGGCAACAAAATAACACGCACGCTGATGTGAGAAAAAAAGACCTGTTCTATGTATATTTATGCCTGCGAGAACACCGTGGTGGACGTGATGGATAATCTACTACAACAAAACGTGAGCGGGTGGACGAGCAGGCTTGGCTTGCATTACCAGGTGTCTAAATTCGTTGAGCGATGCTAATAATGTCGTGAATAAAAGAATGTGGGCGTGGATGTGTTGCGCTGCAGGGAGCAGAACGCGGGTGGACTGCGACGATGCTCGTCGTCGGAAATCAAGTCACAAAATTTCTGAAATTTGTCATTTTGTGATGTGTCTCGCGTGCTTGGCTATCGGCACTGCCACCGAGACATGCCGGCATCACAAATCACAATTGAGCGAGTCTACTAGTTTGGCAACAAAACATTTACAGGACCTAGCGTCGGGACCTTCAAGTATGTAGCTATTCTTATCTCCATTCTGCTCAGATAGGTACCTATTCAAATTTCTGCTAGCTGCACGAGCAAAAAGGTGAGTCTCTTAGCTTTGGTCAACAACCGATAACGTTCACGGGTATCACCGCAGATGAGAGAAAAACCAAACTTACGTATCTCCACCACGGCGTGGAGGTACTTATATGATATATCACGAGAAAAGGCATCCTTATCGTCGATACCGGGAATAATGTTTCGCGTCGTGTTTTGTGCTCCCACGACGGGCCTCATATAGCTGATATGATGAACACGCGCGTGCCAGGATTCGTCCAGAACTGCAGAATCTTTTGAAGAGAAGGCTCGTTCTTGTCCAGCCGATTTCGTTGTCTTGAGAACCTGGTGTAGATAAGCATACGTGTTTCAGAGCAACCATGTGTCTCAACTGCCGAGTCGTTCACTCCAGGTACGCAGTCCATTGTCACAGTGGAATCTGAGGAAAACCCAACGCTTTCTTGAATGACCATGACCGATCATTCGAGTATGTATTTTTTTTTCTCCTTTTGCATGCAGGCATCATCGAGTCACTGACTCCGAACATGACGGTGATCGCCTGTACTTCTATCTGTCCCACGAGGTACGGGGATCGGACCGCATTTCTTTGAGGACACGGCGACGCCAAGCGGGAATACACAAAGCGACGGATAAACTTGTCGATCATCGATATGTCCCTCTCAGTCGATCTGCCACGCCAACTCGAAGGGCATTGTTCCATGCTCAATGAAAATTTGAACACGGTCGCCAAGTTTGCGTTCGGATTGTTTTTCACCTGTTGCATTTACTAACAACTCTTTGTTTGTCCAGAATCCACCATCCTCTTTTTTCCTGGATCTGTGAAGTCCAGGTCATTACAGGACGAGATCGAAGGAGATAAGTTCGGACCGTATATCTTGTGTTGAACGTCACCATCGGGTTGACCGGTGTCCAACACATAGACGAAGCAAAGGCTCTCATCGTGGCATCCCTAGCTCAGGTTCAACACGGCCCCAACCCCGCCGATACAAATGGATATATGATCTACGGCTGATGCTTGGCATCGTGACGTCAGTGTCCCCCCTCCCCGCAACCTTTTTTGCCTCGTTACATAGCTGGGCAACCTCACGCGGCTCTTGATGACTTGAAACGATGACGTGGACAATGCTATGATCCGATTTCACTTTCAAGTTGATGCCACAAACATTTCGCTGTCCATTCGTGCGTAGGGTGACTGAGAGCGGTCAAACCCATTTCAAGGCTAGATCTGTTATCAAACCGAATATTCAACTCTTGTCTCCACCAATAGAGCCCACTATGAAACGGACAGACGTTCTCCGCTAACGAATTGGCCAATCTGAATCGAGTATGTACTCACGACATGAATTCGCCCACGAAACATGCGGCGGCAATAGGGCGATTTCTTGATCCCGTTTATGGTCTGTATTGGATTACGCTCCTTCTCTAATATGTGAACAGTCTGAAGCATGCACACCGGAGTGGTGGACCCTTTCGTTCACGGAAGACGTGTTTCCTGATGAATACGGAAGGAAAGGGTGAGCGTGAATCAATGTAAGCGTTGTGGTCAGCATTGCACAGCTGTTTTGCAAGATACCTTCGTAGATACGACCAGCGTCTTAAACTCTGTTGAGAGCAGTGTGGCCTTGGAATTCATACTCATTGAGCGATACGAGGACCTGACTGGACCCTTTTTTGATAAGATGTCGAGGTATGCTTGGTATGGCCAAGAGCTTATTTCGTTGCCGCTACGCTCACACTGCGCCTTGCCGTAGAAACAGCGTGACGTCACATGGCATCTTATTCTACATGAATCATGAAGTAATGATCGTTCATTCCACAAGGTTCCTGGCACTAGTACATATACAACAGCAATTAGATAGTATGAGAGAGCGAGAGAGAGAGGAACAGAAAGGGTTCGCAACACACACACATTTAATGGCAGGCCCATGACACGCATCCACTCAGCTTTCAAGTGTCTTCTCCGGCCGTCCGCACTGACACAGTCGAGACAACGCCGCCCATATCTGCGACTGACTGCCCAAACGATGCACGGTCGCCCGACTGACGATCACCGAATCCGGATAGACCTCCACGAAATCACTCGGACCGACCGTCACCGTCTGCTCCGCTCCGTCCTCTGCACGCACGTGCATCGTCTCTGGCCCACTCCTCGGCCAGAAATTCTTAGCCGTCGTCTCGACCAGGCTAGACTTGGGGACGACGCTGATTCTCGCGGAGCTCCCGCGACTCACAGCGGAGATGGAAACGTGGATGGGTTGCGTTCCGCAGTTTGATACCCATACCATTTTTTTGTTCTTTCTCTCTCTCCTGAGAGAGCCATGTCAGTTTCGTTTTTCGTTTTTTTTTCTTGTTTTTTTTTTGCCAGAGGGCGTACGTACCAGATGCGGGTGGGAAGGCGCTGGTAACAGGTTATAATAGATCTCTCTATATATGTGGGTCCCCATCGCAGTGGAAGGTTTAATCAATACGTGAGCTGTACCGTTTGCGTTATGCCGAGACCCGTGATCACGTGATTTTGGAGATGTTTGATTGGGCCTGCGCGTTCATTGTACGGCACCTCATCCCTAGAATCAAGGGTTGTGTGTAGACCTTGTTACCAGCTTGAAAGAGGGCGTTTCCTGGCCCCTTACATGGGCGGTTCTGCACTAAAAGCGGGGGCTTTGACCTATTTAAAACGGCAAGTCAAAGGAACGCATCTTTAAATCGCCGTGATTCATTTTTAAAGATGAATAGGGGGGGATTCATGTGCGGAGTCACATCGGTGAGAGTCCATACCCTTTGCCCTATTACCCTACGAATTCTGGTGCAACTTCTTTGCTTCCTGTGCACTTGCTCTCTTCACAACCACCTGCGACTGTGTGGCATTTCCAATAGGACAAGGCGATCGACTCGACGCACGTTCACCCAGAGTCCCAGCTCTCTAGTTGAAACGTTGATGGGGGCGCCAGCGCGCGCGAGGGTAAGCGTTATGAAATGTCTTTGATGATGCATGCTGTTATCGTGCCTTTGACCATTGTTGCACCAATGGGTTCCCTCCCACCCCCCCCCCCGACCACAGTTGTGAGTTCGGGCATCATCACATGCGTCCACATGGACCAACCTGACGATGCCAGCATGCGTCGGCATTTCCTCGGCACACGTTGCACTGCCAAGTCGGTGAGTGAGCTGACATTTGTCATCCAGACATCAATAATCGGGTGAGCTTGTGACAGAAGATGATCTGAGTGTGCTCACCGTTTCTTGGCTTACTTTTAGAATACGACCCGTAGATAATACCAACTCTAAACTCCGCTCATCTCCGTTTTAATCCTGTCCCTTTTTTTTTTTTCTTTGCCGCCAAACCGCGGCCGGCCACGTCCAAAGTTTCGGCTTGCTTTCGGTGTCTTTCTACCCTTTTAATTGCTCTTGCTCGTTACTTCGGTCCCTGTCGTTCGCCACCATCATCACCCTCACCAACCTCAGCGATGGCACCAGCCCCCTCGGACGAACTCGAGTACCTCAAGGGTCTCGTTGCGCAGCTCAACGACAAGATTCACGTGCTCGAGGAACGGGCAAAGCATGTCGCATCAGGAGGGCCCAAGAAACCCACGCAACAACTCCGGACGATTCTCGTCGGTCCTCCTGGTTCCGGTGCGTTGTATATGCATTGCATTTGTTGCGCGTTTTGATCAATTTTTCTTTTTTTTTTTTCTAATGACATCCCCCCTCGTTCGTCATGTCCAGGCAAGGGTACACAAGCACCTCGGATACGCGACGAGTTTTGCGTTTGTCATCTCGCCACGGGCGACATGCTTCGCGAACAGATTGCCAAGCAGACCAAGCTTGGTAGGGAAGCCAAGAAGATCATGGACGCAGGTGGACTCGTGAGCGATGATATCATGGTTGGAATGATCAAGGACCAGCTTGAGAATAACAAGGACTGCAAGAATGGGTAGGATTTTTTTTTTTCTCGGAGAGGTCACATCTGTTTACTTTGGGCGGTACCTAGGTTTGTACTCGATGGGTTCCCCCGAACGATTCCTCAAGCGGAAAAGCTGGATGCGATGCTCGAGAAGCGCAAGGAGAAGTTGGACAGCGTCGTACAGCTCCAGATTGATGACCAATTACTCATTTCGCGGATTACGGGCCGGCTTATCCACGCTTCGAGCGGGAGGACTTACCACAAGGAGTTCAAGTGAGATCCAATTTTGTAGCGGTGTGGTATCACTAAAGTGGGCATTTAGCCCACCCAAGAAGCCCATGACGGACGATGTGACGGGCGAACCGCTCATTCAGCGTTCGGACGACAACGTGGATACGCTGACGAAGCGTCTGACGACCTACCACAAGCAAACTGGGCCCGTTGTGGACTATTACAAAAACAAGGGCCTTTGGACTCCCATCGACGCTGCTCAGAGCCCGAATGTTGTCTGGGAAAACATGGCCAAGATCTTCAAAAAGTCCAAGTCATAGTTGTAGATCTCTTTCATGTATATGCGTTGGTAGATTCGCTAGACACGCGTGCGACGCCTTGGTACGGATAAAGTGCATGTTTTGGGTGCAGGTATGTGTCAGGAGATTCTAAGTCTTTTACCTAGGGCAACCAACATTTTATTCCGATTTCTTCAAGTTTTTTCGCTCGCCCCTGACGTCACCGCCAAGCCACAATGCGGAGAAAATGAAGAAACCGACACTGGTACTGATGGCACCGGCGTAATAGGGCCAGGCAGCACTCAAGAAGCGCGGATACTCGTCGTGACGAGGCGGAACGACAGGTACGGTGGATGTAGTGTGCAAGAACGAGTAACTAGCATATATGAGCTGGGAGGGGAAAGGACGGGGAGGAAATGCTTACCCTTGTCTGCGCCAAGCGACGACGAATTTGAAGACACCGTGTCTGTCTGGTGCACGGAACTGGACTTGGTACTTGCCCGGATGACCCGGGACGGGGGATAGGGCGGTGCGCAGGTGGGGGTCAAGCATGGTGAACTCGAGCTGGAGATCTGTGAGACCGTCGTACGGCTGCCAGGATGAAGTGCGGGGGTTGTATGCCGAGATGTATGCGGTGTAGACCTGGGAAGAAAATGAGCATGAAGAGGCGACATCGTCGACATGCGGGCGCACGATCTGGTCGTTGATGGTGTACATTTCTGGTGGGTCAGTCTCGTTGAGGCGGTGGTGCTCTGTGCGGTCGATGCGAAGGACCTTGGCTTCCTGGAAGACCCAAGCGCCGACGTCCCTAGCCAGCTGGGCGTTTCCAGACGGCGTGCCGTCGGGAAGTGCCTTCCTGGCGTAGTCGTCGCTAAAGAGATGGACGCCGCCAGCAAACACGATACGAGAGTTTTTGGTGGTCTGGAAGCCGGTGACGAGGCCGAGGTGTGAGCCGGCCCAGAGACCCTCTCCGTTGCGCTCTGTCGCTTCCACAATGACGTCTGCGGCTGCATCGTCGACGGAGTCGGCCGCGAAGCTGGTCGCGGGTGCGCGGAGGATGGGGACGAGGTAGGGACTGTTTCCGAGGGCGTGGGGTGCGCCGGAGAACCAGACGGGGGGCGTGCCTGCTGGGACGACGGCGGAGTTGGATACCTCTACGGGGACGAGGGTGGGGGGGTCGTCGCGTTTGGGATGGTGTGAGAGGAGGGGCATGCCCGGGGGCGGGGGGATGAGGGCGAATTCTGCAGCGAGGGACGAGAGGGGGGTCTGTTTTGTGGAGAGGGCGACGAGGAGATTCGTGTTCTCGGAGAGGAGGCCGACGAGGGACTGCGGTGTGATGTCTGCTGCGTAGGCTTTGTAGGGAGTTATCATAGGAAGCAGCGACAGATGGACGGACTCACTCTTTGTCTCGGGGGAGAAGAGGATCACGTGCGCATAGTTGGGCACGTCGTATGTGGCGACGGCGGGGCTGGCATCCTTGGGCGCGCGAAAGGTGAGGTCGTATCCGCGTTCTGTGTGCGGTGTGAGTGAGTGCGCATACATCCGCTGAGCGACCGACTTTCGAGGCCGTTGAAGAAGAGCGAGTAGTCAGCCCTGTCGAGGGCGGGGTCGAGGAGGACGAGGACGCTGTCGCCGGTGCTGGATCTGGCGAGGGCGAGGGCGGCGAGGGCGGCGAGTGCTAAGAGCAGCAACATTTGGACGGACGGACGAAAGAAGCCACGTCGATAATTAAGAGGAGATCCCACGGCTCACGTGACGGACATTCACATTCACCTCACTCACAGCTAAAGAAATGGACGACTCGATGAGCGAGGCTTCTCTGTCGTCGCCTTCGGTTGCCTCTGTGCTCGGCGTAAAGGGTCCCCTTCGTTTTCGTAGACACGGAGCGAGCCAGAAGGCCCACGTCGTCCTTCGGCGCGTGGACGGACGAGGTCCAGTAGCCTACTTTAGCCTCTTTGCACAGAAACGCATCGAGGTCAAGCCAGGCAAGGAAATTCTCCTCGCGGTCGCCTCAGAGGACGGCGCATTCACAGACCAGGCTGTCGTATTCGAGGGCGACCTCTTTGCGCTTCCCGACTCCAACTCGGACGAGGAGGACGAAGTCGAAAAACAGATCGCACACGACGACGCTTTCTCGGACCCCCCCGTGTCCCATGTCATCCCCCCAAAGATGCGCAGGACATGGACAAGGCACGAACAGGTGAGCACCCCAAACGGTGAGTATCTCCCCCTCCCTCTCCACCCACACCCCATCCAAGCCTTCCGTGCGCTCCGCCTAGATGTCTTTTCCCCGCCCCCACAGCCTGTACACGTCTCCGTCGCAGTTCAGGCCCAGCCAACATGCTCTGTGAGTGCCGTACAGGTAGACCCTCCCGTACAGGATCCCCCTCGCCCCCCCACTCCCGTCGTGTCCCCAGAACGCATCCCCCACCCCGATGATCTCCCAGTGAGTCCGTCGCACGCAGCCACATAGCACCCCTCTCAGCCACCGTAGATACCTCTAAATGATCGCTCCCGGAGTCTGTCCCCGATGAGCATAGGCTCTCCCCCCACCACTCCACGCGAGCCCCTTGCGCCCCCCACACCCCTCCTGGTGATCCCTCCCACAGCTACACCACCTAAAACGTCGCCTTCACCACCCCCCGTTCAGCAAGCGCCTCCAGAAAAAGTAGAGGCGCTCTGGCCCCACATCGAGGATGCAGCGAGCAGAACGTCGCAGATCAGCCCCGTCTCCTCGCACACCGTCGACATGGACCTCCAGTCCTCCCCTTCATCGCAGTCCTCGACCTACTCAGATGATATCCCTGGTTTCATCACTGGCGCTGCCTCTCGCCGCACCCGTCCTCCCTCACCCCTCGTGTTACCCTTGGCGCCCATAAAATCGTGTACTGCTGCCCAGACTCCAGTGCTACCGTCTGCTCAGACCATCGTCGCCTCCCCTCCCTCACTTCTCAAACTCGAGCCTGCGTTCACTCCTGTGGCAAAGCGCCCTCCTATCAAGAATCCATTCGTTTCTGGCGGCTTCATTACAGAGTTCGTCGGAGAAAAGGACTCGCTCACCACTAGAAAAGGTTCCACCGAACGCTCTACGAAGTCGGTATGTTGTCGATCCGTGCATCCTCTTGGTATTGCTTAACCACAATTCCGAGTAGCCACCTCCGATCAAGATAGAGTCGACGCCTCCGCAGCCGCCGCTCAAGCTGATACTTCCAGAAAACAGGTTACCACAGCCACCGAAAACGTTTCCGTTGCCGCCCAGGCCATCAGACCCCAAACCCGGTTGCCTGCCCATAATGTCTGCAAACGACCCGCGGCTGTCGTATACCTCTCTTGGTTCAATTTCAAATCCTCTAAACATTCGTCCCTCGAGGCATCCTCTGCCCCCACCTCCCAAAGTGAATCCTCGAGGACCATCCCCGCGCCAAGGTCCCAAACGAAGGGTGGTTGTCGGAAACGGCTGGCCTTACAACAAACAGACGAATGGACATGGACTGGCATCGGGTGCCACCAGCGCCTCTCCGCCCATCTCCAAAAGTTCTCTCCCTGTCGTACGTCCCTTGACGCCAGAGAGTGCACGATCATCCAAAACGCCACCCGGCCTTTCTGGGCTTGCTCCTTATTCTTCTTCACCATCTCCTCCCGGTTTCTTGCATAGTTCGTCCGGCCCGAGGTCGGCTGCATCTACAGATCAAAACAGGCTCGCACTTTTCTCAGCTACGCCGCAAATCAAGCACGGTGAGTTAATTTTAATTGCCGGCAATGATTTTATCGTCATGTTCGTTCACAGAAGTCAACGATTGGGCCAGTCCGTCCTTGTCGCACTCTCCTACGAGCTCAAACCTCCCTATACAAGCACCCCGTCCGATTCCACCTCCATCCGCCGCTTCTGTCGTTCTCCAGTATACCCAGCAATCGCATGAGCCGACCAAATCAAATAGTTCCACGCCAACCCACGACCCCAAGGGCAAGAAGCGAGCACTAACGTCTGATCTGGACAGCGAAGCTATCGAGTCTACGCGCCCGCGTAAACGCTCGGCTGCATGGCCAAGCCATGACCCCATCTATCGTATACAGATCCAGATCCAGAGCGACGAGGACCCGGGAATCCATTCGGTCTCGTTCAGCTCGGATGGAGAACGGCTGGCGGTGATATGCAACGATCGGACAATCCGAATATGGAATATCCCGAGCAGAGCGGAGACCGCTCGGTTGGCACAAAATGCGCCGATCGTTGCGGTGGCATGGATGTCGGACGATATGGGCGTGGTGTCGTTGGGAGGGGATGGAGTCATTGGCAAGTGGACCCGGACGGTGCGCTTCTTACTTTTGGGACGTGCTACATTGGGGCTGATTTCAGGGAGTCAGAACCACAACCATTGGCAGTGGGCAAAGTTGTTAGATGCGGGCAAGGAGGACTCGATTTGTTTTGCATATAAGCGCGACAGGATTGCAGTGGCAATTCCGCGGATAGGTGTCAAGGTTTGGATATGGATCAAGGGTACCTGGCAGCCGCAGCGATCTATTTTGCGGCAAAACGTGACGTCGATTCAGTTTGTCGAGGACGGGGAGGCGTTGATCGGGGGCACTAGCGACGGCGTACTGTATGTGGCTTTTTCTCGCAGAAATGTTGGGGACTGACGGCATGTAGATGGTATTGTCAAGTGCCAAACGGGACGTTGCGAGCATACGCCTTCCTTAAAGCCAAAGTGTGCGTCAATGATACCTCGAGACTGACACATTGTTTGCTGACCGCATGCAGATACCACTTGGATGTTAATGGGCTGGGTACACATGCTTTGGTGTCGCAGGCAGGCGGACGGGCGCATTTAGTAGGTATCCAGCAGATGGATGGAAAGGGCAAAATCGAGCAGGTGTACTCGACAAACGGCGACGCGAACGAGCAGCGTTTTGGAGCGGTGTTCGCGAGTGGGTGCAAGACAGTGTTGTATGGGTCGACGGACGGAAATTTGACGGTGTGGGACAAGGCCAAGGGGGAGGTGATCTGCGGGTTGGATCACGGTGAATGTACGCGGGTGCCTTTTTTTTTGCAAGGCACAACCTGATTTTTTTTTCTCAGCCGAGCAAGTGCAAGCGGTTGCATGCTACGACCGTGGCTCGCAATCGTGCATCGTTACTGGCACCAAACGTGGGGTTCTCTTCTGGTGGAAGCCTCCTTTAATCGACTCATGATATGTATGTCCGGTCGCCGTGTGTGTTGTCAGAGACACTCATGTCTTGGAGCAGAATGCCATGTTTTATCCAGCTATGACGGAATCTTGCATACTGCTAAAGCAGCCTATGGCATCGTAATTGTGGACCTTTCGGGGAGCATTTGTATCAGTAATTACACCACTCTGCTACGTTATAAACGTTAATATGAATGTGTATCAAACGAGGAGAATATTTGCACGTGTTTGGTATACTTAGGGCCGGTTCACGTCGCGAAGGTCTCCCTTGCGATTTCGTGTCGTCGAAGGCCAACGCAACACCGACGACGACGTCCAAGTACGCCGCTTTTCACTTTCTTTGCATTCCAACCACCACGAGGCTCATCGTTACGCCATTCAGGAAACCTGCGCTCGCGAATTGCGTTTGCAAACATTATTGTGAACAACATAAGCTGCACTTCCAACTCGCGTTTTCTTGGTTGCCAATCCGATCTTTTCCGCCTGGTGAGCTTACTGTTTTCATTCTTCTTTCCATCCCATGTGTTATATATGCACACATGGCTACACGCGGACGCGTGCTCGATACCGTTACCGTAACCACTGTATACGCACACGAGACCCAGGGGTGGTGGGGAAGGGGGGGGGGGGCGCGGACCCACGAGGCGGTTGTTTTGCTTTGCCGGTGTTGCACAGCCATCGTGCGGCGTGGTTGTCATGCTGTAGCGGTGTGCCGCGAGCGTCTCTCTCCTTGCGCTTTTCAGCCCCTTGTTGTCCCTGAAACACAGTGGTTTTTTTCTCTTTCGTGTGTGTGTTGTTCTTTGCTGCGCGCTGGTTGATCATCGGCTATTGTGCTCTCTCTCTCTCCATCTCTCTCCATCTCTCACCTCACCTCTTCCTCCCCTTGTCTCTAGCGACCTCAAGGACAACGACGACGACTACTAGCACATGAATATGCAAACCATCAAGTGCGTCGTAGTAGGTGATGGAGCTGTCGGAAAGGTCTGTCGTCTTTCGTCATCACCGTCGTCGCGTTGCGTTGCTGGACGTGCGTTTTTGCAGACTTGTTTGTTGATATCGTATACGACGAACAAGTTCCCAAGCGAGTATGTCCCGACTGTACGTCTATCCACCTCTCTCTTTCTCTCTCTCTTGAGGACGGGGTTGGATTGCGACGTTGTTCGAATGTCTAGGTCTTTGATAACTACGCCGTGACCGTAATGATTGGTGAAGATCCGTATACGCTTGGGCTGTTTGACACTGCCGGTTCGTCATTTGCCTCGCTTACGTTTGGGCCGTCACACGAACCATTCTTTTCTAGGTCAGGAGGATTATGACCGTCTGCGTCCACTATCATACCCACAAACGGACGTGTTTCTGGTTTGCTTTAGTGTCACCTCTCCGGCGTCGTTTGAGAACGTGAAGGAAAAGTGGATTCCCGAGGTGCATCATCACTGTCCGGGTGTGCCGTGCCTCATTGTGGGGACGCAAATCGATCTGCGGGATGACAGTCAAGTGATTGAGAAGCTTGCTAGACAGAAGCAGCGGCCGGTAACGAGTGAGCTGGGTGAGCGTCTTGCGAGGGAGCTTGGAGCGGTCAAGTACGTAGAGTGCTCGGCTCTAACGCAAAAGGGTTTGAAGAATGTGTTTGACGAGGTGCGTTTTTTTTTCTTGTATCTGTTTATCTGTTATGAAATGAACATGCTTTCAGGCTATCGTTGCTGCCCTTGAGCCTCCCGTACTCAAGCGAAGGGCCTTAAAGTGTGTCATCGTTTAATGTAGTTGTGACCACACTTGTGTGCGCGGGAATGTCTCGTTTGATATCTTTTTTGATCTCTCTTTCACGACTCTCTTTACGATTCTGTTCTTTCCCTGCCTCATATATCCTTGATGTTTCCTTTTCCCTTTTGTGTCGCGCTTCTCCCCTCCCCCTCCCCCCCTCCCCCCTCTTACGCAACTCCAATTTCGGGTTCATGATTTCCGTTTGATGTTTTCTTCCTCATTCAACTACCATTTACATCCAACACAACACACACACACACACACACACTGATGAGTAAACTCCGCCGTTGGGGAGGGGGGCCTGCGTTGCAACCCTTGGTCACCCTTTCTCTTTCTCTCATCTCTAGAACTGAAACTGCAACCTAATCATCTTTTCTTTCTTCTTTTTCCTTGCTGGTTTCGGGTTCTTTCCCTTTTTCTTCTCATTTTCGTTATCGCATGCATTATTCCCCAGATAATAATGAGACTCGATGGAGAAAAAAGGTGATGAGAGAGAGAGAGAGAAGTTGCAAGAGAATGGATGAGATACCCTCCTCCCCTTGTATGGCTCATAATAGGAAACTTCCTTGCATACAACAAGTGAATCCCGTTTTTTTTTAATATGCGAATGAAGCGGATTGGCGAATCAGTTATGTATGTATGGTAGTGTTGAAGCGTTATCTCCGGGGGCGGTATGTATCGCCGAGGTCGGGAAATGGAGATGGGTGTGACGTCGTGCCAAGGTCAAGGACGCGATGGGGTAAGAAGAGGGGGGGGGGTCGGACAAGGAAGAGAAAAAGAAGAAAAAACGCACCACTGTCTCGAATGCGGGCCAATCTCCTGTACGGCGGCTGCCTGCCGCTGGTAGTACATATTTTCCCCTCTCATAAATCCGACGGCTCGAGTGACAATAATGACAGGATGGATGGATGTTACGGTTCTAAAGAGGGAGGGAGGTGCTTTTTTTTTTCGTCGCTGGTCGCCACGGGGCTGCATAGTTGCATAGAACGCACGGATCGGACGGACGGACGGACGGAAAAAAAGAGAGAGGAAGGGGGGAGGGAGGGAAAGAAAGAGCCTGATAATCTGTAAAGTTATTCATCACCAATGATTAATGACCGATGACGACGATGATAGTGATATTCCAATCCGATCGAGAGATGCAGTGGTGTACCCGCCGCTGGCAGACATGTAACATGGAGCGTGAAGGTCACTACCACTCTCTAGGCCCTGAAGGAGCTCACTCAGTAATACTGAGTGTCAAGTTTCAGCATTATCATCATCATCATCCACTGCCGCCGATCGGAGTAGGGTACGACGGTGTTATGATATGATGTGGTGTTGCAGGCCTCGACTCAGTTCGGAGGTTGAAGACGGATCGAAGGTGTCGGTGAAGTGGCGTTGTCCGACCTCGGTTATTAGCCTATTTTCCCAGGCCGCTCCTGCTTTGCTGCCACGTTTCACTTCCCCGGTCCCGCCATACAACAGTACGAGGAGTTTAACCCGGGCAGTTGTGCCTTCGGCACAATCATCCCAGTTTGCTGTGAAATGTTTTATCCCAGTTAAAAATGAAGAGCTTTATCCCAGTTAGCTGTGAAGAACCTATTCCGAGTTTGGCTGATCTGACAGACCCAAATTGACAGCATAGATCCATGGTAGTGAATGCTCATTCTGGCACCTTCGGTGCCTTCATTGAGCATTCACTACCATAGATCTATGCTGTCAATTTGGGCCTGTCAGATCAGCCAAGTTTTGATTTCAAGTATAAAATGAATTTCA
>JBBPUL010000214.1:0-29262 GCA_038094675.1 Spongispora temasekensis
AAGGGAGAGCAGAGGGGAGCGAGAGGGTCAAAGACGCAATAGATTGCTATCTTGAGTAGGCTCAAGCTGGAGATACATCGCTTGTGCTACACCCTATTTATATGTAGAGAGTCCTGCGCACAGACCAGGCAGTGCTACAGCTCGAGAAGAGAGAAACCCGAATGCGGTAACTGGAGATAAGGGAAACGAGTCATGCATGGTGTGAAACAAGTCGGAACGCTATGCATGATAGAACTACATGGAATGTCGTGGAACGCATGAGTCAGAGATGGGAGATAAGGGAATCGCACAGCCGTGAATGCTGACACAGGAAAAGGCTGTGCGCATTTAAGTAATACAAGGTGAAAGAGAGCGAAGAAAGAAAAGAAAAGGGGCCGATCGTAACAGTCCCATCATGTCATTCATTGATATAATAGGTGGCTAGCCAGGTCAGGGCATTGGTGGTGGTGTTGGGGCTTTCAAAATATGCCTTGAACTTCTTTATGAACTCATCCCAGGATCCTAAGGTCATGTTGGTTTCTCACATACTTTCCTTGGTGAAGGTGTCAGCCCAAGTAAGGGCACTTCTATCATTCATAAAGGATAGGGCAAAACCAATTTTCTTTTCATTGGTGGAATAGACATCAACATTTATGGTGAGGTACCATTGTACTGAGCAAAGCCTGAGAGAGTCAAAGATGCAATAGATTGCTATCTCGAGTAGGCTCAAGCTAAAGTATATGGCTTGTGCTATGCCTCTATTTATATATACAAGTCTTTATACACAGACTAAGCTATGCACTAGTGTGATAAGAGAGAGAACCAAAAGAGAAAATGGAAGATAAGGGAAATAAGTCATACATCGCATGAAATGAGTCAGAAAGCTGTATATGATAGAAGTATATGGAACTTCACAGAAGGTTCAAGTCAAAGACAAGAGATAAGAGATATGCACACCCATAGCGCTGACTAATAGAAGGGCTGTGCACATTAAGTAATATAATGCAATAATAATTGGAGATGCTAGAGGAAAAAGAGGGGCAAATTGTAATACTTATGACCACAAAATAAATCTCAGTAAATTCTTTGTCCTAAAGATTGGGAAAGTCACCCCCCTATCTCCCAAAGAACAGAAAGCCACTGAGGTCTTTCTCCTTTGCTCAGGAAAGATCTATCCTTTAAAGTCTCCCCAAGCCTCCCTCTTTTTCTTTGTTAAAAAGAAGGATGGGAAACTATATCCTTGCCAGGATTATCAGTACCTTAATGAGCATACCGTTTGTGATGCTTATCCACTTCCCCTTGTCTCTGACCTTGTTAACAAGCTCAAAGGAGCTGATGTTTTCACCAAGTTCAATATTTACTGGGGGTATAACAACATCTGAATCAAGGATGGACATCAATAGAAGGGTGCTTACATCACCCACAAGGGCCTCTTTGAATCCATGGTTATGTTCTTCAGCATGAATAACTTTCCCTCCATGTTCCAACATTTCATGAATGATTCATTTTATGACATAATTGCTAAAGAGTGGCTCATCATTTACATGGATGACCTCCTCATCTTCTCTCCAGACAATGAGTCCCATACAGAACATACATGAAGAGTCCTTCAACACATGATGAAACTTGACCTCCACCTCCACCTCAACAAATGTAAATTTGCCTCCTCTAAAGTCAAGTGCCTTAAAATGATTGTAAAACTCGGCCAGTTGGCCATAGATCCTGTCAAGTTAGATGGGATCACCTCTTGGCCCATCCCACAAACAGTGAAAGATGTGTGATTCTGATTTTTTCTAGACTTTGTAAATTTCTACAGATGATTTATTCCCTCCTGCACTAACATTGCTCATCCTCTCATTAACCCCACAAAGAAAACTGCTGCATAGATCTAGACCTCCCATTGCTAAACTGCATTTAAAGAGCTCAAGCAGCTCTTCCTCTCCTGACCAATACTGCTCCTTCCTGACCTCTCCAGACCTTTTTCTATAGCCACTGATGCCTCTTGCAATATGACAGGAGCCATCTTTCTCCAGACTGTCTTGAATGGGGATTGGCACCCCTGTTCATACTTGTCACAATCCTTTTCCCCCACTGAATGCAACTATGACATCTTTGACTGCAAACTCTTGGCCATCATTTACACACTCAAAGCTTGGAGACATTACCTTTATGGTTCCCAACACCCAGTTCAGGTCTTTACTGACCACAAGAACCTCACCTACTTCTATCAACCACAGAACCTTAACTGCTGCCAAGCATACTGGCTCCTCAACCTCGCTGACTTCAATCTGAAACTTACCCATGTCCCAGATTCCCTCCTCTCAGGGCCCAACAACCTCTCCTGCCACATGGACTGCCTCTTGTCTGAATTGGACAATCAAGCAGTCACTCTACTCCCCAAAACCATCTTCATCTGAGTTATTGATGTAGTCCTTTGCAAATAGGCTAGAGCATGGGTAATCCATAGGTGTCCAAGCACCAACCCAAGGCAGGACTCGCTGCCAACCTGCACTCTTATAAAGGGTCTGGGTTTGTGCACAGGTAAGATTAAAATTTTCTGTGGATAACCTATTGAGAGTTTATCTGTGGGTTTATTGTATATATGTGACAGTCATTAGCTATAATTTGATTATGTCCCAATCACTCTCAAGTCCATGGCTATTGTGTTTCCCAACCTCTGGCAGTTCTGTAACCTTCTTTACATTGTCATTCTGCACCAAATTGAGTTTGTTCCATATACTGAGCAGACAAGTGCACAAGTTGATTGGATGGATAGATGTGATCAGACATGTGAAAGGAGGAGTTGACTGCAGCTGAACAACTTCTCTACATCAACAGAGGTAGCTACACATTATAATGGTCATCAGTAAAATATAAAATAAAAGTAAAAAAGAAATACTTGCCTGGAATGGTCAAGTAGTCAAGTGCCATATGTGAGAGGGATGGATAGATGTGTTGGTTCTCACACCACCATGTGATTGCATCAGTAACATACTCCATGTCAGTGCTGAGATAGTGGTTAAGTTCAGAGCCAAGATCACTCAGCCTGGAAGGGGCAAGTTGCCTTGAGGTTGCTTCTTTTGACAATGTCAAGTCTATTAGTTGCTCCTTGAGTGCAGCTTGGGCCTTCTCTGTTTTCTTTCAGATACATCTAGCACTGGCAGTCTTGGATATACTACTCAGTAGGTCAGAAGTCTGTGGGCCAGTGTAAGAAAGACTCAGAGAAGTACTGGCATTTGCTGTTGTTGACTTGTGTGTGTATTTATTACAGTCAATGTGGCTGAGATGCAGGCTCCTATATATACACTATGGGTGGCAGGTAATTAAGGGACAGGTGTGCAGGTAGAAAATAATGGAGCCAAAACCTGACTTATGTATGACTCAAACCCTGACCCACATGGGTTACACAAATCTATGCTCTAGCCTATTTGCAAATCCATTGACATGCACTTTGCCTCAGATCCTCTCATCTCCAATATCTGCTGCTCCCTCGAGGGACCTTCTATCTCCTCTCACATCTATAACTGCCTATCTGATTGGTCCCTCCAGAAGGGCCACCTCTCTTACCACAGCCACATCTATGTCTCTGAACCAGACCACCTCGATATTATCTGCCATGCCCATGACCACCCCTCTGCTGAACATCCCAGATGCCTTAAAACCTACTAGCTGGTCACCTGTGACTTTTGGTGGCTGGGCCTCATGTCCCAAGTCTGCTGGTACATTGAAGAGTGTATCTCATATCAGCAACACAAGGCCAATACCCATCCCATGATTCCTCCCTTATCTCTGATCAAATCCCTTGCCTTATGTCCTTTCCAACAGATCTCCTCATCTTCACTGGCTTTGATAGCCTGTTGGTCATAGTTGACCATGGGCTTACTTAGGGGGTAATTTTATGCCCAACAAAGAAATCAATCACTGCCAAGGATGTTGCCACCCTCTTCTTCCACAACAATGGGGCCTCTATGACAAAATCATCTCTGATTGCAGCCCTCAGTTCATCTCTATCTTTGCCAGAGAATTCAGCCACCTCCTAAAGTATGATCTATCCCTCTCCATGGCATATTATCCACAGTTGGATGGAGAAACCAAATGAGTCAACCAGAAGGTTGAAACCCATCTCTGCATCTTCTGTGGAAACACCCCCACCACTTGGTCCAAGCATATAACCCATGCAGAATTTGCACATAATCACCACTCCCACTCTTTCACTGGCAAATAACCATTCTTTCTCATGTATAGCTTTGAACTCCATGCACTACCCATGGTTATCGCAGAAACACCACTCCTGGCCCTTGAGGAATGCCTCAAGGCCTTATCTTCAGCAGGAAATGAAGCCATCACTTCCCATGAACTCGCACACCAGGTTATGGCATCCCACACCCACCACTCTTTTACCTCCTTTGCTAAAGGCAATAAGGTCTGGCTTGAGGCCAAAAACCTAAATTACTACATCACTGCCATAAAATTTGCTCTGAAAAGAGAAGGACCTTTTGTTATCACAGATGTCCTGTCTCCCCTGACATATAAGCTCTGACTTCTGACCACATGGAAAATTCACCCCTTGTTTCACATGTCACTCTTATCACCCTATTGTGAAAATAGCATTCATGGTCTAAACTTTCCTGCTCCACCCCTGGACCTAGTAGAAGGTGAAGAAGAATCTGAAATAGAGAAGCTTTTACCACAGAGGCACAAACAACTCCTGAATGTTTCTGATTCAATGGAAAGAATACTCTACCGAAGAAGACTTCTAAGTACATAGCTAAGTGGGATTTGAAACATGCTAAGTCCACTCTCCAGGAATATGAAAACCTTCACCCAAAAGCATTCCCTCCCTTAAAGTGTTGACCCCTCACCATCACTCCAGGATTCTTCCTTTTACTTGCATCCATCTCTCCCTGCTACATTTTTTTTACTATTGGAAAGTAGCATGGCTCCATTCCCTAGTCCCAGCCCTTCGCTGGTGGCTGACCCTTCAACTCCTGCAAATAATCTTTTGGTGGTAGAAAACAGTGTGTCTCCTAGCCCTGATGTTACATAAACCCTCCTTATCCTTGAGCTGCCCCCTATTGCCCCAGCCCTCATTATCTTGGTAGACCTACCTATCTACTCCCATACCCTGTGATCCTCAGACTCCACTGATGATGAATGCAATGAGCTCTATGAGATGCTCACAGATCTCCACCTTTTCTAAGGAATCCACTTTCACTGACTCTATGTTGATTATTTTCTCTTCTATATGCTATTTCTCAAATTGAAGTGACTTCCCCTCTATTTCAGACCCCTCCTTGATTCCCTCAACCAGCAGACCACCAGAGCTGGAGCCCAGCTTCGCAATATTCATACTAGAGCCTTCAGATTCTTATATAATATCACTTACCAGCTGAAACTCTGAGAGTTTCTATAGGAGATTGAGAGGTACCTTAGGGAAACATCCATGACCTTGGCTCCAGTTACTGTTGCCCTCATGGCCACCATCCCCATCTCCCCTATTGACATCTCCCCCACTATCTCCAAGATCGTCTGGACCTCCATCTCTGCTGAGGAAATGATGCCAAGTACTTCCTCCTCCTCCATTGATCTAATGTCTGCCCTTGCCCTGGAAGCCCTCCAAGCCTGCTTCAGATGAATTCAAGAGGCCATGAATCAGCAACACATCCTGCAGGGAGATATCCCCTGTCCCAGTGACCACCTCCACTACAGAGACACCTGTTTCATTTGCCACAGGCTTAGACACATTCAAGTGGACTCATCCACTATATCTGCCCCTTCTTCTCCCAGTCACACCCAGGCTCAATGCCTTTATCACCTCTGTCATTCCCCTCCACCTTTGTCTTTATCATCATCATCCTCTTGAGGCTCAAATCACTCTTTTTGAACCCACTCCTCCTGCACTTCCAGCCACTCTCAGCACTTTAGCTGTGTGCTTCCAGTACCTCCACCTTGATATGTGATAGATACCCTGAAATGAGAAACTGCCCCCCACAATTATTTTAACTTCAATGATGTTGCAGGGAGTAACATGTGTAGTTTCTCAGTTGGAGCTTGCCATGAATTTTAGGGTCTCACTAGAGTTTTGACTCTACTAAGTGGATAATGTTATGATCAGCACCTTTTCTTTTCACTTCATCGCCCTTGCTTACTATATGTTGTATTACTAAGATGGCCATGCCTTATCTCTTATCTCACATTTCATGTATCTTTAGAACCACTGCCTTTCTGATTCATTTCATGGCAGTGCTACACTTCTTCCACATTTCACTTCCTCCTTTGGTTCCACAGCCTCATACATAGCATGGTCCATGCATGGAACTCTTACATATAAATAGTGCATAGTTTACTCAATGTACTCCAGCTTGAGCCTACTTGAGAATAGCAATCTTTTGCACTCAACCCTCTTGCCCATCCACAACTGGTCATGGGACATGCTTTATTGAATTGTCTCTTGGTGAAGACATTCACCACATCATCTTGCATGACTGTCTTTATGCCCCTTCTACCATCTTGAACCTCCTTTCTGTTGGATGCATGCTCACCTCAGGATGGGGTTGTGACTTTTGAGGTTCCTCTTCTTCTTCTGGATCTTCTTGCCACCTGTCATATAAGGATGACTTTCTTGGTGATCTCTCACTTGTAGACAACCTATAGTTCATCTCCATCTGGTTCCTCAGTTGCAGTGGTTTGTCATCTTCTCCCCTATTACATAAGCATCTTTGCACTGTGGCCTCAATCCCCTCAATCCTGCCTGTTAAGTTATGCTGGGATCTTTGGCATGCCCAAATGAGTTATTCCGGTGGTGATAGTGCTTGTAATTTGCAGTGGGTGGCTCTTGGGATTCAAGTCAACTCTTCTTCTCCTCTTTATCATTGTGAGGCCTGTATCTTATCCAAGCATCCTTGCAAGCCATTCATATTGTCTGCTCATCCTCATGCTTCTCACATGCTAGATATTGTCCATTCTAATCTTTATGGGTTTTTTTCTGTTTGTACCCCCCATGACAAGCTCTATTTTGTCATTTTTCTTGATGATCACTCCAATCAATTAATGTTCGACTTTTAGCCAGCAAGGACCAAGTGTTGGAAGTATGAAAGTCAGTGCATGCACTGTGGAAGAATCACACTGAATGCACCATTAAAACCTTTCAGTCTAATAATGGTGGCAAGTTTTGGGGGGAGGCTTTTTGTTGCTACCTACACAAGGCTGGTATTTGGCATGAGTTGGCTGTGCTGTATGCACATCAGAGAATGGTTGGGCCAAGCAGACTCTTCATACTCTTTAGGGTCACATCCTCACCATATTGCAGGGTGCTGGGCTGCCCTCCTCACTCTGGGGTGAGGCTGTGCTGATGGCTTGCTACCTCTGGAGTCATACAGAGTCAGTGTCACTGCCTGCTGGGGTTAATCCATTTGAGGTAGTCAATGGATGGATGCTGGATCAGTTTCACCTTCATGTCTTTGGCTCCAGGTGCTGGGCATGTATTCCATCTGGATTGCAAACCAAGTTTGGTCCTCATTCCTATTATGTTATCTTCATGGGCTATTATGATGGTGTGAAGGGTTATTGCATTCATAACATATTCTCAGGAGCCTTCTTTACTGCTCATAATGTCATCTTCAATGAGTGCTCATCTGGGTCTACAGTACATCAGATAGTGATGAGAAGGACTTACCAGTGTCACTGTCTGTGCCTTCTCTCATTCCTTCTAAGAGTCTTATCACTTCTGTTTCTCCTGCCCTGGTGGTCTCACAGGCAGTTGACCTTCCTCCTCATCAGTCTGGTCACATATGTGTGCTTACTAAAAAAGGGGCAGCTTGGGCCACTGACCTAGCTGCAGCTCACTCTTGTCTGGATGTGCTTGCTGAACATCAGGCTCAGATTTGTGCCAGTGCTCCTCCTTCTGTTCACACCTTGCATGATGAGCTTTTTAGAATTGATAGTGTGGCAGACATAGAGCCCAACCCTGTTATCTCTGAGATTGTTGCTAATGTCATGATCAAGGAGCAGGCTCATATTATCATTTGCAGTAATTCCTGTCATGACCCCTCCACTCCTGGTTATGACATGGCTGTCACTCCTATGACATTTGAGGAGGCTATGTTGAAATTGGATAAGGACAATTGGCTAGCTGCCATGTGAAGAAGTTGCTTATCATGAGAGAAATGGGGGTCTACCACAAGGCCATCAGGTGTCAGTGAATTCTTGAGTTTAAGGAGGACAACAAGGGTGGTCCAATCTTCAAAGCTTATCTTGTGGCACAGGGGTGTTGATTATGGAGAAATATTCACACTTATAATCAAGCCTGCCATATTCCATTTAATCCTTGCATACTTGTCACCATGGTTAGAAGCTGGATACATTCAATTCCAAGTGTATTCCTTTGGGGGGTGCTCAAGGAGGAGATCTACATGAATCAACCCAAAGGTTTTGAAGAGGGTGACTGGCACATTTTTGTGTGGTTGATGCTTCATATCATTTATGGTTTGAAGCAATCAGCATTGGAGTGGTATGGTCAGGTTTGTGCTGTCATGACTGAATTGGGCTTTGTCTGTTCAGCTGTTCAGATCTGGATCATGCACTCTTCTACTATGATGAACTCTCTTCTGCTATGCATGTGGTTTACACTTGCTGCTTTATTGGATGGCATGTTGATGATGGCTTGGGTGCCTCCAATAATTGCTCTTTTCTTATTCATATCAAGGCCCAGATTGCTGAATGCTTTTGCCTTGCTGATTTTGGTCCCATCACTAAGTATCTTGCCATTCAAGTGGAGTGGGATTATGCATCTTGCACATTATGGGTTTACCAGGGCAAGTACATTCTTTTTCTGCTTTACAAATATGGTTTGGAATTGCAACCCAGTTGTTTTGCCTGTAGATCCTGCTCATCCTCTGAGGGACCCTGCTGTATCCTATTCTGATGTTTCTGGCTTATGTGAGGCTTATGTGAAGATCATCAGAGAACTAATCAATCTCTCTGTGAATACTCATCCTGACATTGCTTTCCTTGTCAGTCTTCTGACTCAGCATAGTGCTGCTCCTAACCCTCATTACTTTGCAGTTGCTCAGCATGTCTTATGCTATATACCTGGCTGGCACTGTTGGTCTTCAGTTGAAGTACAAGCACCAGCCTGATGGGCTTTGTCTCCTGAGTTATGCTGATGCAAGTTGGGCAAGTGATGCTGGTCATTGATCAGTCTCTGTCTATTCCTGGTTCTTCACTGATGGGCTCATTTCTCATGTCTCGAAGATCAGGCCATAGTCTCCCTTTCCTTGACTGAAGCCAAGTATGTGGTGGCAGCACATGGTGTTCATGAGGGCCTGTGGCTTCACTCTCTTCTTGGTGAACTTGGTATTTCTTTTTCAGAGCCTGTCACTTTGTATCTCAACAATGCTGGCATCATTTCCTTGTCTTCAGCTGCTCACTTTCATCAGCACACCAAGTACATTCACACTTGCTATCATTTCATCTGTTTTCATATCAATGATAGTTCCTTCACCTTGCTCTGGATGCCCTCACATTTCAATGTAGTGGATGTCCTTACCAAGGCTCTTCCATGACCTGCCTTTACCAAACTTCATGGCATCTTATGCCTTACCTAACTTCTTTTCTTTCCTTTTCTTAGACTCATGCTTCACTGAAGGGGGTGTGTTCAACTTTAATTGATACATTATCATCTTGCACTTGTTTTCATCACACATCTCTTACATAATCCACATAGATTAAAACCCTTGATCATTCTCTCATCCTCCTCAGCGTCTCACCATTTTGAGTGTATGCTGAGTTATGTCTTGTCTAGTTTGTACATGATGTATACCCCCTTCTCCTTATCTCTGACCTCATCAATAAGCTCAAGGGAACTAAGGTTTTCACCAAATTCAATGTGCATTAGGCAACACTACCCTTTATCCAGAGGTAAGATTTCAGATCACCCATGGATTGCAGACCCAGATGTGTAGTTATCCAGGTGTGAAAAAAAACCATTAAAGATTGTGCAAGTTATTTTGAGCCTTCTAGATGCATTCAGTCTGTTATTATAGAACTCCTCAATTACTCCCTGAACATTTTTAGGGGCTAATCTGGGTTACCATGTTCTATCTTTCCCATCATAACCCTTTTAGTGGACTAGATATTGAAAGCCTCACCCCATAGGTCACAAGTTGGCCATAAAGTCCACCTCAAACACTTTATCTCCTTCATCAGACATCCTGTATGAGGCTGGCTTATACTATGGCTGACTATCTAGTGGTTCTACATATGGCTTTATTTACCACATCATGTGCCTGGATTGATTAGAGAAAGAGCAGTTTAACTATATTAGTTTTAATCACCTCTATCATCTGATAGGGGCCAATCCATTGCTCTGTGATTTTTCTGGATGGTTATGCATCTAGCACAAGGTTCTCTGAAAAAAGCCACACAAGATTCCTATGTTTATATTCTGGTGCTGTAATCTGATATTTGTTGACTTGCAACCTCATTCTATCATGTGCCTTTTTTAGAGATTGGTGAGCCAGATCTAGAGCATCCTTCATTGAGATTACAAAGGGGGAGGCAGCTGGTGCCTTGAATGATAGGGGCTTAAAGCCCAGTCATGGTTCAAATGATTTTGTGAGAGAGAAAGAAGTAAACCCCATTGAGGAGGACTGTATATTATTGAAATTAAATTATGTCAGCATAACCCATTTAACCCATTCTTCTTGATTTTATGCACAGAAAAGATGGAGGTACTGCTGTAATTTTCTATTCACTCTCTCAGTTTGCCTATCTGTCTGAGGGTGGTATGTAGTGGAAATCTTTCTTTTAATACACAAAATCTTAAAAAGATTGCCCATAACCTGTGCTGCAAACTGTGGCCTTATATCTGAGATCAACTTATCATGGAGACCATGATGTTTCCATATATAATCATAATACAATTGTGCTGTTTCCATTGAGGTGACTCTCTTAGTCATAGGTATTAAGATCACTTCCTTTGAGAAGTGATCCATTACTACCATGACATTGTCAAACCCTTTTGAAAGAGGCAAGCCAGACATAAAGTCTGCTAATACTGACTTCCAGAGTACTTCTGCTAGAACAAAGTTTGTGATTTTTATGTGTGCACATCTAGTGTAGGCCTTGAAGTAAGATTCTACTTGAGCTTTCATACCAGGTCAGGCATAGTACCATCAGACCAACTCAAGGGTCTTTTCTAGAGCCTTATGATCTGCTAGGGAGTGATTATAAAACTGGGTAATCACATTTTGCTGATATCTAACCAGTACCCAGATCTTATTATTATACATCCAAATTCCATTCTTGTACACACTGCCATTAGAGGAGGTTATGTTCTCATGCTCACTCTTGATCTTATCAAAGAGTGCCTACTCTATAAGAGTACACAAGATTTTGCTATCTGTGTGTCTTTATTGTCAATTCTATATATCAATGGTGTGATTCTCTCATTGAGAGAGGGCATCTACTTCACCCATGGCAGTTCCAGGCTTATTGACCAGCTGAAAGTCAAAGCATGATAGATATTGTGCCCTCTTGCCTGTTATATTGAGATCCTGCCCCTTCATAAAATATTACAAGTTTTGTGATTAGACTGAACTTGTGTATGTCTAGCACCTTCTAGGTGATAGCAGGTACCATCATTATAATATGCCACCATTTTCACCCTGTATCACATCCTCTTTAGGCTTAAGCAGCAGATCCCCACATATATATCTCCCTTTAGACTCTCTGCTGGTATCTTCATCTCTATGACCATCTATTTCTGGACCCACCCAGAAATTCCCAGCCTCTTTATCTCCATCCTTATATTTTACCAACCTCAATGTCTCTAATACTCTAGAAGCAGAAGCTTCTGAGAACTTCACTCACTTGCTCTCACTTCAACTAGACTCTTTGCTAGTTCTTGGAGAACCTCAGTTACCCTCACCCTCATCCATCACCATCATTTCCTCATTTATCCTCCCTCCCTTGAACCCTCTCTTCTCACCTCTACATGCCTCTAAACTACCTGTCATATCCTCATCCTCCAAATCTACTGAGCTCATCTTAATCAACTCAAAGTCTACTCCAGAAAGCAAATGGAGGCAAATACTTGGCTCAACTTAATACAAAGGTACCTCACAATAAACAAAGCTATCTATAAATGCACAGAGACTTGTCACTACTCTGCCTAGGTGAGTATATAGTAATGTTAAGGGATAAGAACTGTGTTACAATCAGCCCCCTTTTCTCTTTCTTCACTCTTGTTTCTTTCTGCCTTGTATTACTTAAATGCACACAGCCCTTCAATTAGTCAGTGTTATGGCTGTGCATTTCCCTTATCTCTTATCTGTGACTCACATGTTCCATAACATTCTATGTAGTTCTATCATGCACAGGCTTCTGATTCATTTCAAACTATGCATGACTTATTTCCCCTTATCTCCAGTTACTCCTTTCGGATCCCTCTCTTATCAAGCTGTAGCACTGCTTGGTCTGTGCGCAGGACTTTTACATATAATAGGGTGTAGCACAAGTGGTGTATCCTTAGCTTGAGCCTACTTGAGATAGCAATCTATTACATCTTTGACCCTCTTGCTCCCCTCTGTTCTCCCTTCAAACCACTTGGCCTCACAGCATCTTCACTTGAGAACATTCTATCTTCATCTTTGACATTGCTACATACTCACCAAGGCAGAGTAGTGACTAGTCTCTGTGCATCGTGCTCAGGACCTATGCCCCTTATCTTTGCCTCACAGCTCTAGGTTGCACATTGAGTCTACAGCTGATGCTACCCACATCTGTTGTAACAACAAGGCTAAGTAGTTCTTAGGGAGAGCAATGGAGAGAAGCAAGAGAGTCAAAGACACAATAGATTGCAATCCAAAGTAGGCTCAAGCTGGAGTAATATCAAGTATCTACATATGTGCTATTTATATGTATGTAGGAGTCTCTGCACACAGACCAATGTGTGGCAAAGGTATATTGAACTAAACAAGAAAGAGTTTCAACTGATGAGCTATGACATGAAAGAATCTGAAGGCTTAAGTATAAATTGCACAGAGCTGAGCTACAGCCAGGGTGACCTGCCAGTCAAGGGAATTAAGAAGGGGACTAAAATAGAGAGGGAGGTATTCCAACTGAAGAAAAAGCATATACAAAAGGAAGTTGACCGATGTAGAGTCACTGAAAGCAGAGATATCTCAAAAGAGGTGGAAGTCTATGAGCATCTCATAGAGCTCATTTTGCTCATCCTTCATGGGGTTGGATGAGCAGAGAGTGAGAGAGTGAATAGGAGGTCTACTGAGATGATGGGGATTAGAGTGTTGACTGGCAGCTTGAGGACAGAAATAGTATATGTAGGATCAGGGCTAGGGCATGGACTGCCTCTTGCTACCAGAAGATCATTTTGAGGACTAATAGGGTTGGCCATTGTCAGATGGCAGAGGCTCAGTTGCAAAGAAATATCCTCTGTTGGAGGTGAAGAAAGAGACAGTGATGAGGGTGATGAAGGAGATAAGAGAGAGCTGGATTTGACATAGGAGATAGTTAAAAAAAAAAAAAAAAGAGGTGAAGGTTGGTGACAGACAAAGGGATGAATATTTGGTAGTGATGGGTTTAATACTTTGAGGGAGGAAGGGAAGGTTTCAAATTCCACTCAGATACCCAGGAGTCTTCTTCAGCAGAGTAACCCTTTCATCAGATCAGAAACATGTAGGAGTGGTTCATTCTCCTATGATATAAAAGCTTCTCAACTTTATACTCTTATTTGCCTTCTATAAGCACTGGGAGTGAAGCTAGGAAGTTAGGGCCTTATATGTCATTTTTATAATAGAGTAATAAAAGTAAAGCATGGAATATGGGGTGGATCTTCTATTTTACTAAAAGATGGAGTTTGTATGTTAGAGAGGATATAGCATCTGTGATAATGAAGAGTCCTTCTCTTTTGGCATGAATTTGGAGGTGGTGATATAGCAGTTCAGGTTTTTGGCATTAAGCCAGACCTTATCATCCTTGGTGAACAGAATGAAAGAGCAGCATGTGTGGAATGCCATAACTTGATGTGTAAACTTATGAGAAGCAAGGGCTTCATTTTTTGCTGCAGATAAGGCCTTGAGGCATTCCTCAAGGGCTGGAAGTGGCATATCTGCAATAACAGTGTAGAGGGCATGAGATTCAAAGCTATACATGAGGAAAATGGTGATTTGCTAGTGACAGAGTGGTGGTGGTGGTTGCAGGTAGGTTTGAATCTCCTGGTTTATGCATTCCATTTTCTAATCAGACTGTGAGTGGTAAGCAGTGGAGAGAGGTAAGTCATATTTCAAAAGTCTTCCAAGTTCTTTTGTGAAGGTAGAGGTAAATTGTGGACCTTGGTCAGAGATTTGAATTTAGTCATAGAGACTCCATTAGCAGTAAACTTTATGGAAGAAAAGAGTAGCAATATCTTTAGCAGTCACATGTTTCTTCATAGGACATAAAATTACTGTCTTAGTAAGCCCATAGTTGACCACAACCAAAAGGCTGTTAAAACCATTAGAGATAGGAAGATCCATAATAAGATCATAAGAGATTTGTTAAAAGGGATGGAAGGCCAAGGACTTAATTGAGGAGAGAGGGGAGATCATGGGATGTGTGTTAGCCTTGTGTTGTTGGCAGAGAGCACAACTCTTGACAAAGCATCAGACCTTGGAGGTAAGGTCAGGCCACCAAAAGTCACAGATGATAAGTTGGCAGGATTTTAAGTAACTGGGATAACTGGTAGATGGATGGTCATGGGTGCAGTGAATAACAGGTTGCAGATGAAGGATTCTTGAATTGGAGGACTGACTCAATGCAAGTATCTCCCCAAACCTATGTTTTTTGTGTGCCTATACCAGTATCCACTTTAAATAGAGCTATGTAAATTTCCATTCAGCTCATGGTACCTTTTCACACCCTTAAAGTCATTGACTCACCAGCTCTCATTGACTTAGGAGTGAAGATCTCTTGTTTTATACTGGTCCTTTGCCCAAAAACATTGACTTACTTGCATCCACCTCAAATAACCTATCTGAATTTGCAACATTGGCCAGTCTGCTAGGCAATATTCTGTTCTCTACTAAGCTCTTTATTTTTATTGGAGAAGGAGTAACTCATAAGGTCCTTTTCTACCTCATGAACTGTGGAAAAGATAACATCATCCTCAGTTTCTCTTAGCTCTATCTTGCTAACCCAACCATTAATTGGGAAAACAAACCCTCACTGTTTCCAAAAGCCTTGACCAATCCACTGACCTCTATTACACTCATGTCACAGATCTTGAGCATCATAAGTCTCATTTTTGAAAACCCTCCATGTCCTGGCATAATAAAAAAGCTGTCTGCCATGTCAATACCACACCTAAAGATGACCATCACTTGCACTTCTACCTTAACATCCAGTCTAAGAAACAATGGCATCATCAAACACTTAGCCATTACTTCATCAACTGTATTACTCAAGGAGGACCATATATTCTGCCCTCTGCTACTGCCACCTGCTATTCCAAAGCTACAAAGCTAGCCAAAAGAGTGGGATCTTAACTTCAAGATATGACACTTTCTCCAGAATACTTAAACTTTGCCAAAATCTTCGAGGAGAAGGAATGCAATTTCCTCTATCCATCAAGACCCTATGATCAGGAAATCCATTTGGATAACTCCTTCAGCTCAGAAAAAATCCACCTGTTCAAATCTCCCAAGGACTCTTCTTTCTTCTTTGTAAAGAAAAAACTATGACTGTGCCAGGACTAACACTACCTCAATAAACACACAATCTGTGACACCTACCCCCTCCTCCTTGTCTCTGACCTTATGACAAGCTCAAAGGTGTTAAAAGTTTTTACCAAGATCGATGTTCATTGAGGATATAACAATATTTACACAAGAACAGTGATTAGTGAAAGGAAGCCTTCATCACCCACAAAGGCCTCTTCAAATCTATGGTCATATTCTTTGGTATAAATAATTCTCCTTTGACCTTCCAGTGCTTCATGAATAACTCATTCTGCAATATAATTGCAGAAGAATGGCTTGTTATCTACATGGATGACCTTCTCATCTTCTTCTCTGACAACCAGTCCCACACTAAGCATACTCATCAAGCCTGATAGAACTCAATCTTTACCTCCACCTCAGCAAATGCAAGTTTGCCACTTCTGAAGTTGAGTATCTCAGTATGATTATAAAACCAGAACAACTTGCTATTGATCTGGTTAAACTCAATGGTATCACCTCTTGGCCAATACCCAAGAAAGTTAAAGACATTCAATCATTTCTTGTATTTGCAAACTTTTATCACAGGTTTATCCCCATATATATATTCCAACATCATCCACCCTTTCATAGACCAACCAAGAAGACCACTGCCTGGATTTGGACCCCCAAATGCTAGACTACATTCAAAGAACTCAAAGAACTCTTTCTCTCATATCTTATCCTCCTTCACTCTGATCTCTCCTGCCCCTTCATGGTCACCACTGATGTCTCTCATGATGCCACAGGAGCTATTCTACTCTAAACAGACTCCAACAGAGACTGGCATGCCTGTTTCTACCTCTCACAGTCCTTCTCTCCTGCTGAGTGCAACTACTATATAACATCTTTGACTATGAGCTTTTAGCCATCATCTGTGCTCTTAAGGCATGGCAACATTACCTCAGAGGCTATCAATTCCCAGTTCAGGTCTTTACTAACCATAAGAACCTCATATACTTCTATTAACCATAGAACCTTAACTGCCATCAAGCTTATTGGCTCCTTAACCTCACTGACTTGATCTGAAGATAACCCATGTTCCCAGATCCCTCATTTCTGGTCCCAATGCCCTCTCTCACTACTCTGACTATCTCTTCTCCAAATCTGATAATCAGACTGTCACCCTTCTTTCTGACCAAATCTTTATTCATGTTGTGGATGCTGTCTTTGGAAAATCCATCCAGGACCACTCTACCTCTGACTTCCTAGTTCTTGACATACATTACTCCCTCAAAGGAATCTTCATTTCCCTCAACCTCCATGCCCAACTTGAAGTGACCTAAACAGGACACGACCGTCGGCCTCTACTAACCACAAAGAAAAGGAGCTAATGGATGGGGGACCGCGACTTAGGTCACAAAGACACAAGAGGTCGAAGCTGGGGACAGCTCGACTCTTGGTCTGGTTTATATATTGTCTACTACATTAAATACATGAGGCGTGACTAAGCTACATGTGTCTAACATGAGGCGGTCCAGACTAATGATGTCATAGATAAGAGATAAGGAGGTCCAGACCTCTGACATCATTGATGATGTCATGTCACGTGACCGGTCTAGACCAGTGATGTCATATTACGTAAGCTGGTGTGCCACTCCATTAGAATGAGAAAAAGGAGGTGAGTTTGAATAGGGTTACAACACTACCCCGTCTTTAGGTTGAGATTCCAGATCAACCGGAGTCATAAAATAGCAATGTGAATTCTTGGAGAGTTACTCCTTGGACTTTTCTAGGCGCAGCCGGGTTTTTCCGGTGAAACTCCTTGATAGCTAGAGGAGCATTGACGAGATCAGCCGCTGGCTGCCAGGTTGTGTCGCTGACATCATATCCTTTCCATTTAACTAGATATGAGAGTCCACGTCGAGTGGAGCGTGAATCGAGGATGGATTCTACCTTGAATTCTTCAGAGCCATCTTCAGAAATATGCACCGCATCAGGCTTGCTGACAGGTTGTCCAGGCAATTGATCTTTAAATGGTTTGACTCTAGAGATATTGACCGTAGGATGGATTTTAATTCTGGCCAGCAGTTTAAGCGTAACTGTGTTGGGGGAAGTTTTCAAAACTTCAAACGGTCCGATTCATTTTTGTGTGAGCTTCACAGAAGCGTAGGGAAGCTGTAAGTGTTCCGTAGACAGCCAGACGGAATCGCCGATGATATATTCCGGTGCAGTCGACCTCTTCTTTTCAGCCTGCACTTTCATTTTTTCTGCGTTAGCACGGAGGGCATTTTCCACTTCGGCGTGCGCTTTTCCTAACTCTGTTTGGAATCGTCCTGCGATAGATGTGTCATTTTTTACTTCAAAACCCATGCGTGGCATATAGTTTCTAGTAACTGCAAAAGGGATGCTACCCGTAGCGCGCGTGACCGTGTTGTTGTGAGTAAATTCCGCCATTTTTACATACTCGGGCCAGGAATCCTGATTCTTGGAGACGTAACAACGAAGATATTGCGCTAGATCTCGGTTTACTCTCTCTGTCTGTCCGTCTGTTTGCAGATGATAAGCGGTAGAGAGTTTCTGCTCGATCTTAAGCAATTTACACAACTCTGTTGTGAATGCAGAAGAGAACTGGGGTCCACGATCTGAAACAACAGTTTTGGGTAATCCATGCTTGCACCAAACATGATCTCTGAATAGTATAGCCAGCTCTTTAGAGTTAATGGATTTGGAACATGGTGTAAACACCACTTCTTTAGAGAATCGGTCCACGACAACACAGATGGCATCTAGGCCATTTACCGCAGGGAAACCTGAGATAAAGTCAACAGATATATCCTCCCAGGGGTGTTTCGGGATAGGTAATGGCACCAATTTTCCTGCCAGAGGACGAGATGAAGATTTTGACTGAGCACGAGATTGCCTCTCTAGCCTCGTATAAGGCGTGATTGCGGGGGCGACGGGATGGGTTTGTGGGACACATTGCCCATATGTGTCCTTTGCGTTGACAACTGAAACAAGTTCGGTTATCGGGGGCGGATGGTGTACGCGGGGTTTGGCGATCTATCTCCATTAGAGCGCCTTGACCGGGTTGAATACTGGTTTGAGTAAACCTTTGTCCCGGTACGGGAGGATGCGGAAGGGGACGAGTGCCGAATGGTCGAGCGCTGGCAACACGAGGAGCAGCGGGGCCGATGCTAGGCCTGGCCAGGGTGATCCTTTCGAATTTTTGATTGATAGCCGTGTAGGCCTCAACCAGTCCTTTGTAATCATCATCGTCGAGCGCTGTACCGTGCAACTCATGTTCTATGTGGATCTTGTATTGCACCGCTCTTTTTAGCAGGTGCACTGCTTCCTCGTTACTACATTTGGCGTCTGAAAAGAGCGCCGAGAAATCCCGCATGAAAATGGTAAAGTCGCCAGTTTGTTTTAAGTTTAATAATTTTTTATAGGCCTCGTGGTGAAGCGTGCCTATAATGAAGTAGGTCGTGATTTCTTTTTCCAAGACATCGATGGCTGGCCAGTCTGGAGCGTCCTTATCCCCGAATTCTTCGAGTGTGCTGATAGCGAACGGGGTGGCGTCGCCTATCAAGCGGGTCACCACCGTGTATGTTGCTTCATGTTGGTCTAGACTCTTCACTTTCAGGTATAGCTTCATCTTGGCCCACCAGAGCCGGAATGTGCTCTTGTTCCCGTCCCATAGGCCGGGATCTCCTATCGTGCGCTTGGCCCTTGTTGTTATGTCGAGTTGTAAACCCAACAATTGATCGGCCAAGTCATCAATCTTCTGGCTGATGGCAGTGTTGGACATTTTCGTAGATTATAAATTCAGCGGTGGCTGCGTAAGGGTTGGAAGAGGGGGGCGTGGATCGATGAGCGTCAAAGAAGAGTTGGAGGAGTTGTGGCGGAACGTTCGCTGCTTCTAATTGGAAGCTAGTGTTGCCGGTCCAATCCCAATCAGGCTTTGGGGCAGTTTTGCGAACGGCGATGTATTCGTATCCGATGGTACACATATACTAAAAGAAAACTCGCTTGCCACTACCACGAAGAGGGCTCCACGAGGGTTTCGTCTCACGAGGACGAGTCTTGTACACCGGCTCGGGACCGGAGAGTCGAAGGGGGGAACCGGGGAGCTGCCTGGCTACGGCTGATGTTTTAGTACGCCGAGACTGCAGATCTTTCGGAAGAGACTGCGATTCCGCTGGATTGCACTGCCCAGAACAGCTGCACTGACCCACTATGTGCGATAGGGATTGATCGTTATTTACTGGCGACCAAGCGTGTCCTCTCGAATGAGGTCAAAGCCTTGGCAAAGCGAACCAGTTGTAGCGCCCGACATGCGCAGCTCAAACAGTTTTATATAGGAGTTGTTGTCTCCTAGCTGTCACGTAGCAAACGCACTCCCGATAGAGTGATGACCACTTTACGCCTGTGGATCGGCTTTCCAACAACGAGTAAACAACGACGAGTGGGGCGCGTATGTAACCGGCGCAATCAACAAGAGGCAGACATAAGGGGCAGCTTCGACCTAATGAAGTGACCTAAACAGGACATGACCGTCGGCCTCTACTAACCACAAAGAAAAGGAGCTAATGGATGGGGGACCGCGACTTAGGTCACAAAGACACAAGAGGTCGAAGCTGGGGACAGCTCGACTCTTGGTCTGGTTTATATATTGTCTACTACATTAAATACATGAGGCGTGACTAAGCTACATGTGTCTAACATGAGGCGGTCCAGACTAATGATGTCATAGATAAGAGATAAGGAGGTCCAGACCTCTGACATCATTGATGATGTCATGTCACGTGACCGGTCTAGACCAGTGATGTCATATTACGTAAGCCGGTGTGCCACTCCATTAGAATGAGAAAAAGGAGGCGAGTTTGAATAGGGTTACAACACAACTTTTTGACTGGTCTCTCTGTGAGGGCCTCCTCACTTACTGTAACTTGGTCTATATTCTCACACCTTATCATCATCTGCTGTACCCATGACCACCCCTCTACCAACCATCTCAGCTACCTTAAAATCTGCCAACTTATCACTTGTGAATTCTGGTAGTCTGGCCTCATCTTCTAAGTCCATTGATATATTAAGGGCTGCACCCTTTGTCAGCAACACAAGGCTGACACACATCTCACAGTTCTCTCTCTTTTCCCAATTAAGTCCTTGGCCTCCTATTCTTCCAACAAATATCTTATGATCTTAACATAGATCTTCCTATTTCTGATAGTTTTGACAGCTTTCTGGTCATGGTCAACCATGGACTTACTAAGAGGGTGATTCTTTATAAAGAAACACATATGTAATTGCCAAGGATATTACTACCATCTTTTTTTATAAAGTCTATCACCAATAAGGTTTTTATGACAAAATCATCTCAGACAGAGGCCCACAGTTTGCATCTACCTTATCAAGAGAGCTCAGATGACTCTTGAACCATAACATATCCCTCTCCACCACCTATTACCCACAATCCAATGGAGAAATAAAACAAGTAATTCAAAAGATTGAGGCCTACCTTCAGATCTTCTATGGAAATGCCTCCACCACATGGTCTGAATATTACACATTCTATGCTCAGAGAGATAGAATGGGAGTCAGGGATATTGTGAGGGTGATTTGCTAGACCACACACAAAAGCATTATCCAAATCATCATCATTATCAGAAATTGCATGATCTCATGGGGTATCTTTAGCATTATCATGTGGACATTTCCACTCAGAATGGCTAACTGGTTTGTGTAGAGATGCCTTGAAGCATTGAGAAAAAAGGTTTTCATTGAAAACTGCATGTGCCAACATGTAAAGGGCATTGTTAGGGCAGAGAAAAAGGTAGTTCCAAGATATATTATTAGCTGGGACTTGGATTGCGATTTACCACCACAAATTTCCTGATGGATGTGTATATACATAGGAACCAAATGCAAAGAACTGAAAGTGTAAAATGAATGGTGATTATTCTCAGGGATGTGTTGACATGATGGATAGTGTTGTAATTGGCTGCTGCATCATTTCTTCTCATCTTATCTTCGGTGCCAATCTTATCTTATCTTATCTCATGCAGTGCCTATCTTATCTGTAGGCCTAGACTGGTATCACATGACCTATGATGTATGGTCTGGACCATGACATCACCAGGACATCATTGCTGACTGATGCATGACATCATACTTACTAAGTAGCTTTAGGGTAGCCCTCTAGTACTTGGTCCATGCATGATAGTCAGTAGTATATAAGGTAGCGTACTTGTGGTAGTCACTCCCAGTCCTATATTGCGAGTGTTGTTCTATCATAGGGAGGCTCTTCTCTAAGACACACCTCCTTCGCCCACATCGACAACATGGCTGGATAGCCAACACCAGCCTGCAACCTCTGTGTGCAAGGACATCAACCCAATGCCGCTCGTCATCATCGATGACTGTCGGTATCTCTTCCTTTCACCTCTTCTTCCGAGTTCACCGTTACATGTGGACTCTCACCATCACTCGAATCTAGGTTAGGTTGCATCACAAAGCTGACCGAAAGGTCACTAAAGCTGAAGAAGAGATACCGGGACTCATGGACAAAGACGACAATGAAGATGTCCACATAGAGGCAGTGGGGATAAAGGATTTTTGAAAGGGAGGACTTCTTTGACGCAAGTACCTCCCCAATGTTTCGTTTCTTGTGCGCCTGTACTAGTATCCACATCCAATAGAGCTATGCATATCCCCATTCAGCTCATGGTACCCTTACACACCATGAAAGTCGTTGACTCCCCCGCTCTCGTTGACTCTGGAGTGGAGATCTTCTGCCTTGACTGGGCCTTCACCCGAAAACATCACCTTCCTCGCACCCGCCTAGAACAACCAATTCGCATTCGAAATGTAGACCAATCTGCAAACTCAAATGGGGATATCTTATTCTCCACTGAACTCTACATCTCTGTTGGAGAAGGAGTTACCCAAAAGGTACTCTTTTACCTCATAAACTGCGGCAAAGAAAATGTTATCCTCAGTCTCCCCTGGCTCTGCCTCACTAACCCAACAATTGATTGGGAAAAGCAAACCATCTCAGTCCCCGAAGCCCTTGACCAATCTGCAGACCTCTACCACACCTATGTCGCTGACCAAAAGTGACACGACTCCCACTACCGCACCCCACCTCTACAAGGCTTTGGGGAAACTTCGATTTGGTGTGTTAACACAACACCTGAAACCCACAGGCACCTGCACACGTACCTGGACATCCAGTCTGAGAAACAATGGCAATACCAAACCCTTAGCCATTACTCGATCAACCACATTACTAGAGGAGGACCATATATCCTGCCCTCAGCCACCATTGCCCACTATTCCGAAGCTACCAAACTAGCGGAGAAAGCAGGAACCCAGACCCAAGAGGTCACCTTGCCCCCGGAATACTCCGACTTTGCCAAAGTCTTCGAGGAAAAAGACTGCGAATCCCTTCCCCCGTAACGACCATATGATCATGAGATCAACCTCGATGAGTCCTTCATCCCAAAGATCAGGAAGATCTATCCTCTATCCCCAGAAGAGCAAAAGGCAACCGAAGCCTTCCTAGATGAAAACCTTCACTCAGGAAAGATCCACCCCTCCAAGTCCCCACAGGCCTCACCCTTTTTCTTCGTCAAAAAGAAAGATGGCAAACTTCATCCATGCCAGGATTACAGGTACTTGAACGAACATACCATCCGCGATGCCTACCCCCTACCCCTCATCTCCGACCTTGTCAATAAGCTCAAAGGAGCTAATGTCTTCATCAAATTCGACATTCGATGGGGTTACAACAATGTATGCATCAAGGATGGTCACCAGTGGAAAGGTGCCTTTATCACCCACAAGGGCCTTTTTGAACCCAGGGTCATGTTCTTTGGCATGAACAACTCCCGTCAACCTTCCAGCATTTCATGAATGACTCATTCAGAGACATGATCACCGAAGGATGGCTTGTCATCTACATGGATGACTTGCTCATCTTCTCCCCGGACAATGAATCCCACACCGAACACACTCACCATGTCCTCCAGCAAATGATGGAGTTAGACCTCCATCTACGACTTAACAAATGCAAATTCACCACACCAGAGGTAGAATACCTTGGTATGATCATCAAACCTGGCGAACTTGCTATGGACCCCATCAAGCTCGATGGAATCGCTTCCTGGCCCACCCCAAAGAAAGTCAAGGATGTGCGCTCTTTCCTAGGATTCGCGAACTTCTACCAACGATTCATCCTTCATACTCTGACATCGCCCGACCCCTCATCGACCTAACTAAGAAAACCGCTGCATGGCTTTGGACCCCCCAATGCCAAAACTCCTTTGATGAGCTCAAAAAGCTCTTCCTCTCCCGACCCATCCTCCGCCTCCCTGACCTCTCCAGACCATTCGTGATAGCCACAGATGCATCACGAGATGCCACTGGAGCTATTCTCCTCCAGACAGATTCGAATGGGGATTGGCACCCCTGTTCCTATCTTTCCCAATCATTCTCCCCTGTGGAATGGAACTATGACATCTTTAACCACGAACTCCTCACCATCATCAGAGCCCTCAAAGCTTGGCGACACTACCTCTGGAGTTCACAACACCCAGTCCAGGTCTTCACTGACCACAAAAACCTAATGTACTTCCGCCAACCCCAGAACCTCAACCGCCGACAAGCGCGTTGGCTCCTTGATCTTGCAGACTTCGATCTTAAGATGACCCATATCCCCAGTTCCCTACTCTCTGGCCCCGATGCTCTCTCTCACCACCCGGACAGACTCTCATCTGAGTCTGACAACCAAGCTGTCACCCTCCTCCCCGAGACCCTCTTCGTCCATGTTGTTGACTCTGTCCTTGCAACCACCATCCAGAAACACTCCACTGATGACGAACTGGTCAACCGCCTCCATGCCGACCTCGAAGGACCTGTTATAGCCCCTAACCTCCGCAACCACCTCTCTGATTGGCAATTCAAGGAAAATCTCCTTTGCTATCATGACTGCATTTATGTTCCAGAATCCGATCACCTCATGGTCATCCAATGTGCCCATGACCATCTCTGCCAGCCACCCCAGTTATCTAAAAACTCGACAACTTGTTGCCCATGACTTTTGGTGGCCCGGCCTTGCTACTCAGGTCCACCGCTATGTCGAAGGTTGTGCTCTATGCCAACAAAACAAAGCAAACACCCACCCCACCGTCCCGCCACTCTCCCCGATTAAATCTCTTGCCTCCTGCCCTTTTCAACAGGTCTCTTGCGACCTTACATATCACGGACCTCCCACTCTCCAATGGTTTTGACAGCCTGTTGGTCATGGTCGACCATGGGCTTACTAAGGGGGTAATTCTCTGCTCTACTAAGAAACACATCACCACTGAGGGAATAGCAACCCTCTTTTTCCACAAAGTCTACCATCGTTGGGGCCTCTATGACAAAATCATCTCTGACTGCAGTCCCCAATTCACATCCACCTTTGCTCGAGAGCTTGGAAAGCTCCTGAAATACGACCTCTCCCTGTCTACAGCATATCTTCTCCAGTCTGATGGAGAAATGGAACATGTCAATCAAGAGGTCGAAATGTACCTTCTAATCTTCTGCAGGAATAACCCGACCACGTGGGCTGACCATATCACCCACGCGGAATTCACACACAACCACTACCCCCACTCTATCACCGGCAAGTCACCATTCTACCTCATGTACAGCTTCAAACCTCGTGCCCTCTCCACAGTTCTCGCAGAAACCCCGCTCCCAGCCCTAGAAGAATGCCTCAAGGCCCTATCCGCAGCAAGGAATAAGGCACTCGCTGCCCACGAACTTGCCCACCAGGTGATGGCATCTCAAACACGCCACTCTTTTACCCCATTCGCCAAGGGAGACAAGGTGTGGTTAGAAGCAAAGAATCTCAATCGCCACATCACAAACCCTAAGTTTGCCCCCAAAAGGGAAGGACCCTTCGTTATCGCAGACGTCCTCTCTCCTTTGACATATAGACTCTGACTTCCTGTGACATGGAAGATGCACCCCGTGTTCCATGCTTCCCTCTTATCACCCTATCGCGAAAACTGCATCCACAGCCCAAACTTCCCAGCTCCACCCCCGGAGCTAATAGAAGGTGAAGAGGAATATGAAATTGAGAAGGTTCTATGCCACCAAGGAACACCACGCTCCCGCATGTTCCTGATCTGATGGAAGGGATACACCGCCGAGGAGGACTCTTGGGTTCCAGAACAGAACTTGAAAAATGCAAAGTCTGCCCTCCAGAAGTATAAAAACCTCCACCCAAAGGCCTTCTCCCCCTCAAAGCAATAGCTTTCTCGTCTAACAACACCCTCCATCATCTTTGCCCCTTCACCTCTCCGCTTTTCATTTAACATGTCTAATGTCTCTACCACATCTCTCTCGTCTCCCTCGTCCCTGTCCATTTCAGTACCTCCTATGGAGGACCATCTTGCTTCGCCGCCATGCTCCCCTTCTCCATCAATGGCCAATGCTCCTCATCATGAGGATGCTGTGGTACTGGCAATAGACAGTACACCTCCTAGCTCTAGCGCTCCATATACCATCCCCATCCTCGAGCCGCCCACCAACACCCTGGCCCTAGTAATTTCTGTTGATATCCCTCTCCATGCTCATGCCCTCCGGTCCTCGGACCCCACCGATGATGAGTGCAGTGTGCTCCACAAATACCTCACTAACCCCCACATGTTTACGGGGATCTCAGCCTTCACAGACCCCTCCTCCATATTTTTCCTCCTCTACATGGTCTACCTCCAGCTGGAGCACCTCCCCCACCTCTTTCAATCCCTCATCGGTGATGAAAACCGCAGTACTGCCCTCGCCAGAGCTTCCATCCGAACCATCCATTCCAGGATCGTCGGACACGTGCATGACCTGACCCACCAGCTAGGTTACCTGGAGTTCATCCAGGATATCGATCGATACCTTCGGGAAACCACCGCCATCACTGTCCCTACCAATATAGCCATCTCCGGCTTTGCCCTTTGTACCCCTTTCCCATCTCCCTCTGAAATCATTCGTGACTCAGTCCCTGCAGCCAACAAAACCCCTAGCGCGTCATCTTCCCCTCTCAATCCTATGGAAGCCTTGGCCATTGATGCTCTCCAAGCACGTTTTGATCACATCCAAGAGGCTATGATTCAATGACACATCTTGCAGGGAGATCTGCCTTGCCCCAGCGACCATCGCCGCTACCGGGACTCCTGTTTTGTCTGTCACAGGCTCGAGCATATTCGGGTCCACTGCCCTCACTATACTTGCCCCTTCTGTTGCCGTCGCTCCCCCGGTCATACTCAAGCCACCTGTTCCTTCCACAACCATCGGTCCCCACCCAGTTCATCCTCTTTCTCTGCCTCCTCTCACAGCTCCCACCAATCCTGGGGATCCTTTCGGTCCCACACCTCCCACACTTCCGGCTGCTCTCAGCGCTCTGGCCGCGCGCTTCTAGTACCTCCACCTCGATCCCCGCCAACATTGAACAAGGATGACGACTTCTGCTTCAACTCGGTCGGAGAAAGTAACATGTGTGGGTCACCTGTTGGGTCCTGCTGTGGTTTATAAAAGTGGTCTCACTAGGGTTTCAACCCTACTAAGGGGGTAATGTTATGATCGGCCCCTTTTTCTCTTTTCTTCACTTCCTTTTTGCCTTGTATTACTTAAACACGCACAGCCCTTCTCCTTAGTTAGCATCCATGGCTGTGCATTCCCTTATCCCTTATCGATGACTCATAAGTTCTACGACATTCTATGTAGTTCTATCACACACAGCCTTCTGACTCGTTTCACGCTGTGCATGACTCATTTCCCTTATCTCCAGTTACTCCATTTGGGTTTCTCTCTTGTCGAGCTGTGGCACCACTTGGCCTGTGCACAGGACTCTCTACATATAAATAGAGCATAGTACAAGCAGTGTAACCTTAGCTTGAGCCTACTCAAGATAGCAATCTATTGCGTCTTTGGCCCTCTCACTCCCCTCTGCTCTCCCTTCAAACCACTTGGCCTCACAGCGTCTTCGCTCGAGGATATTCTATCTTCATCTTCAATGTTGCTACATACTCGCCAAGGTGGAGTAGTGACCAGTCTCTGTGCATCGCGCTCAGGACATACGCTCCTCGCCTTCGTCTCGCAGCTTTAGGTTGCACATCGAGTCTACGGCTGATGCTACCCATGCCTGTCGTAACAAAAGAATCAGTGTATATCTCATTATTGTCCAGCCATTATTGATTCCAAGCTATTAGACATGTTCTGCAAATTACCATAAGGTCCAGGCCTCTCATTTTACACATTATTATTGTGGGTCTTGTTATGATTGGCCCCTTTCTTTTCTCTTTCACCTTCACTTCTTCTTATATTGTATTATCTAAATGTGCACAGCCCTTCAATTAGTCACTGTCATGGCTGTGCGTCTTCCTTATCTTGCATCACTGACTTAGATATTCCATGGTGTTCCATGTAGTTCTATCATGCATAGCCTTCTAACTCATCTCACACTGTGTATGACTCATTTTCCCTTTATCTCCAATTACTCCTTTTAGATTTCTTTCTTATCATGCTATGACACCACTTGGTCCGTGCACAGAACTTGTACATATAAATAGGGTATACCACAAGCCATGTATCTCCAGCTTGAGCCTACTCAAGATAGTAATCTATTACATCTTTCACCCTCTTGCTCCTCTCTGCTCTCCCTTCGAACCCACTTGGCCTTGCAGCATCTTTGCTTGAGGATACTCTGTCTTTGTCTTCAATGTCACTACATACTCATCTAGGCAGAGTAGTGACTAGTCTCTGTGCATTATGCTCAGGACCTACGCCCCTCACCTTTGTCTCGCAGCTTTAGGTTGCACATTGAGTCTATGGCTGATGCTACCCACGCCTGTCATAACAGGTCTGACTTGATCTTCTGACCATCATGTCAAAAATCTTGCTAGATACATCAGCCAGGCTCAAGCCTGGTTTTGACACCCTCTGAAACTGCTCTGACTACAGTCAGAGTGGTTCAGAGCATCTCTGAAAAGTCAGGTAGAGTAAACTTTGAACTTAAGTAATGCGCCTCAATTTCAAACCCAGCGCGCATGACAGACCATTGGACTGGTTGCCATACTGTCATTCATTCGGATGAAACCAGTGTGTGTGTTTAATTCATTCAATAAATCACACAAAAAATCAAGTAGACTAGTAGTAAAAAATAGAAACTATTTGGACTCAGACCCAGGCCTGGAAAGAAAAGAAAAGAAAAAGGAAAGGAATGATGCGCGCCGCAAACGAAGTCATCAGCCCGTCCCCGTCCCCATGTCATGTTGTTGTTGTCGCGATACGCATGGTGATGGTAGTGGTGGCAATGTCGAGTTCATGCCGCCGCCTTACTATGTCACGCTGGTGGTGGTGGTGGTAGTGGTGGCGACGGTGTCATCACGTCATCGTCAGCCTGTCCACATGTCGAGTCAGGACTTTTACAATACAGATAGAAATATAAATACACTTACCAGGAAAAAGATTCTGAGTGATTTCAGGCCAGCTACCATTAGCAGTCATGGTCAAGAACAGATCAGGCTTTCTATACTCTCTGCAAATA
>JBBPUL010000215.1:0-29246 GCA_038094675.1 Spongispora temasekensis
TGTATTCGCAAGCCTCCTCCAATAGTTCTGTACCACCTTCTTCAGGGAGTACTTCCTTGTTCTCAAACACTGGACAAGCTTCGACCTCAGCGACCACTCACGCCCGGTCTATCTGCTCTTCCTTGGGTGACCAGCGCCTTGCTAGGCAGCATGACCCCGCCGCTACATCCTCACACGTCGACACAGTTGATGACACAGCTTCCCAACGTGAGCAAGCATTCTCGTCCAAGGTGATCCCGGTCCCTCGATTCTCTCATTCTTCCAACAATCTTCAACAGACCTCTCAACGTGAAGATCTCGGTGTAGATTCACAATCGAAACTGCCTTCCGCGAGAATACAGAGGTCTGATTTGTTCTATGACCAACCCCTCCATAGTCTTTTCGACTCCCCTGACCCCAACGATGGAGCAGGACCCAAGGTGAAAATTGCACCCTACGATGCTTTGGGGAATCCACTAACCTTTCTTTAGATCGATGAGGTCTCCCCGAGTGAGGACGATAGAATTGCGGAGGCAAATCTTCGCCGAGCGGAAGGTATGCTCCATACGCATTAAGTGTGATCATGAGCAACTGATTTCCTTGCTTAGATTCAAGGGAATTGACACCATCTAGTACGTTGTAGAGTTGAGGTACATGTCTATTTTACTTATTCTATTGTAGATCCCTTTCAAAGAGAATCAGCACCTCCCGGTACATTGTGTCATATTTGAGATGAACCACGCTGAGTTCCATCCCCACAGATAATTCGGTTGATGAGCCAGGTGGAGTAACTGCCATGCATTATCAGCAGAGTCGCACACGCTCGCAGTCCCGGGATGATACTGTGCACACACGTCAGAGCAATCGGGTCCCAGGTATGAGTTGCGTCGTATTTTTGCAGTGACATCTTACTACTATCACCACAGACGACGAAGTGACCAGCGTCAACAGCAGGACTGCGCATGCTAATCGGCCGGATCGACACGTCTCCCGTCCGCCCGGCAACCTGGCTTCCAGCCAATCGTCTTTACTGGCGCAACCTGAGAACGTTGTCAATGTCCACCGCCAATGAAACCACGCCTCTCGCTTGCCCAGCAACTCGCAGTTACTTGCAGCTAGGCAGCGGCAGCAAGCGTTGTCCAATGCAGGCGAAGCTGTGAATAATTGCAATGTCCAAGACTGCCCCTCTATCGACCTTCAAGTCGGTCCCGTAACGGAACGCTCGGAACCATGGCAACTGCAACACTACAACCCACCGACTCGCGATGTTATTGATCACGCGAAGCAATTATCCCACTGCGATGCTGCATCTATCGACCCATTCCCTGTCCATGCTGCATTCAATTCGAAGGCCATCGAGTACATCGATGAGGCCATTGCGGAGCATCGATCACGCGGCCTGGTCATTTCAGATGGTAAGTCCCCATATCCTTGATGGCGTTCTTCATTCACTGTTTGGGCTTCGTCAGGTTGGTGGCCACAAAATGCATCAAGTATTTCCAGACTTGTGTGTACTTTTTCTGTCATTCTCATTTCTAATGATTACAAATTCCTGCGTTAGCTATGGGAAGATCTCAGCAGCTGGCGATCCGCACTGAGAAAAAAGGCTCATGCTTTTGTCACCTAGCGATACCAGTGGGATTCCGAAAATCGTCATGATCGCAACATCGAGATCGCAAAGGAGCTGCTAGGCAACAGCGGCCTATTTTTGAGGGATGGAGTTGATGCTGAGGTAAGCCAATTTATTTGAAACCACATTAACTGACACTGTTGCCAGGGGCATGTCAATAACCTCGCTCACCCTGCCCTTGCTGGACTCGTCGTTGACTTTTTCTACTCTGGTCCATCATCGGTCGGGAAGTTATTCCCCGAGGTGTTCGCTGGAGAAGTTCCGAGAGTCACTGTAGCCATTGCTGCAACAGCCGTTTGTTCTTTTCTTTTTTTCGTGTTTTGGTACTAATTGGCTTGCAGCTGAAGGTCGTCCTCGATGAAGTTGCCTCGGGCCAAGGCGAAGTGAATTTCAGGGTCAATACTTACAGTCCTGTCTATGCTGAGATCCTTGGCTTGATGAGTAAGTGTGATACAAGTGACGTCCACTGTGCCAAAACAAGTGCGCTGCGCAAACGATGGGCCCAACTCGGGAGGTAAGATCCAATGGAACTTGGTCTTGATTATCTCTGACGTAGTGATGATTAGTAATGGCATGTGTAACCAGGAACCGGTTGTTGGCGGTTGTGGTTTTGATGTCGATCTTGACTAATAAGATACCTAGCCTTGGTTACTACTGCTGGCCATTTAGTTGTCTAGCAATGTCACTGTTTTGATGTCTTTGGTCTGGAATAGTGTCGTGATTGTCTGTTTGCTGTGTCTAGCTTACTGTAGTGCAGTCTAGAGAAGGCATAGGATAGACTTGTCCTGACTGTGACTCTGGGGCTAGTACCCAGTCTGTCAATCTGTTCATTAGTGTGGCCATTCTGATCCTATAGTAGTCCAGTCTAGGATAGACTTGTCCTGACTGTGACTCTGGGGCTAATACCCAGTCTGTCAATCTGTTCATTAGTGTGGCCATTCTGAAAGTCTATAGTCCAGTCTGGAGAAGGCATAGGATAGACTTGTCCTGACTGTGACTCTGGGGCTAATACCTAGTCTGTCAATCTGTTCATCAGTGTGGCCATTCTGGTCCACTTTGGAGAGGGCATAGGATAAATAGTATAGTTGTGTCCAGATCTAGCCAATTGGGAACATAGCTGTGGCCATCTGTGGGGTTTGTCCAACTGGCCAATACTGTCCAGTGATCTCTAGGAAGGGGGTCAGTTTGCTGATGTAGTAGTGGAAAAATATTGATCAGTACTACCATTAGTCATCATGACACTATGATTACTATGATTACTATGAACACTATGAAACACTATAAATACTATGGCACTATAACACTATGAGTACTATGAGTACTATAATCACTATGAAACACTATGAACACTATGAACACTATGACACTATGGCACTATGATACTATGAGTACTATGATTACTATGAGTTACTATAAACACTATGAAACACTATGAATACTATGAGCACTATGGCGAAATCCTGGTTTTGCTGATGAATGCGGAGTTGCGCAGCTTGGATGAAGTGCATACCTGGAATGTCATCGACCATCCCCAAGGGCACTAACGTCGTCAGTTGTAAGTGGGTGTTCAAGATCAAAAAGAACGCAGCTGGCGAGATCGATAAATACAAGGCTCATTTGGTGGCTCGGGGATTCACACAGCAGTACGGTGTGGATTACGATGAGACTTATGCACTGGTCGCACACCTCGCATCGCTCCGGTTTATCCTCGCTATCGCCGCTTGCCAGGATTGGGATATCGATGTATTCGATTTTCACAGCGCTTTTCTTAATGGGAAGCTGGATGATGATGAAGTTATTTTTATGGAGCTACCCCCCGGTTTCAACAAGCAAGGCTGTGACTCAGTTGCTCGCTTGTGTGTCGCCCTCTATGGTTCTAAACAGGGTGCTCTCAAATGGTACCAATGTCTATGTGATACCTTGTTCGACTTAGGGTTTAGTGGGATGGAGGCAGACTGGGGAGTATTTGTTGCACGACCAGCTGAGCACATTCTCATCCTCGCTTCTCATGTTGACGATTGCACCATAACTAGAAGCTCACCGAATCTCGTTAAAGCCTTTAAGGACAAGATCGGGTCACACTTTCGTATTACATATCTCGGGCCGATTAGCTGGCTCTTGGGGATGAAGGTTACTCGGGACCAGCGCACTCGGACGCTCTCTTTGTCGCAGGAACCCTACGTCAAGGCGATTCTCGCCAAGTTTAACTTTTTAGACATGAAGCCAGTTGCTATCCCTATCGACCCGAACATCACACTGTCGGATTTCCAATCGCCAAAGACTGCAGAGCAGGCTGCACGGATGCGGAATGTGCCATACCGGCAGGCTGTTGGCTCTTTGATTCATCTCTCTGTCGGTACCAGGCCCAATATTGCCTTCACCACCTCTTATGTTTCTCAGTTCAATACTGACCCCGGCTGGACACACTGGGAAGCCGTGCAGTGAATCTTCTGGTACTCACTAGGCACCAAAGCTCTTGTGCTTACGTTTGGGACTCGGCCGCATGGTCTTCTTGGTTACGTTGACGCAGATGGAGCCACTCAGGAGTATCAACGAGCGATCACGGGTTTTGCTTTCCTCGTCGATGGGGGAGCGATTTTGTGGGGTTCGAAGAAGCAGGAGCTCGTCACACTCTCCACTGCCGAATCTGAGTATGTGGCCGCTACTCATGCCACGAAAGAGGCCATCTGGTTGTGCCGTCTCATCGAAGAGATTTTCGGGCCACTCACGCTCCCGACGGTACTCTACGGCGACAATCAATCCGCCATTGCGCTTACGCAGGACGGCAGTTACCACGCCCGCACGAAACACATCAACCTACGATACCATTTTATTCATTTCAGTGTAGAACATGGTTCAATTCGTTTTCTTTATTGTCCAACTACAGACATGATTGCTGATACACTTACAAAAGCATTACCTAGTATTAAAGCGAAGCATTTTGCACAAGAACTCGGTTTATATCCTTCCGTTTGAGGGGGAGTGTTGTATTATTGCTACGTTACAAACGGACTCGGTTAGATCTGGATTACTTAATCCGCATAGATAAACTCGAGTTCGACGCGACTCGCACACCTCAGTTCTGATCCATTCAGTACTGAGTGTACTTAACAATGTCAAGCTGTTGGCACCAGCAGCAGCCATCTTGGTCCAATTTCGGTCCCACGTGACGACCTCTTGGCCAGGTCGAAAACTTGGCACTCCAACCATACCTGAAGGGTATGGAGAAAATTTAATTAATTAACTCACGCGCAGTGCGCCGCAGGGAGGAAAATTCAGCATAGAAGTGCAGCTGAGAGCATCACGACTGAGTAAAAGACAAATCCCAATGGCATTCAAAATCAGTACTAAGTTAGTAGCTACTAATGTATATATGTGTTGAAGACGGCGGCGCTGCCACAACCCGAGCCGCACGACTACTACTCGGGCTGATGGCAGGAGCTACTAATATGGTTCATGCCCCAGCATCCAAGCCTCCCGGTCCCGCCACTGGCATGTTAACACCACGCTAAGCATTGCGTGAGTTAGTTAGGATCACACCCGAGTCCGACAAGTCGAGTTTGACCTGCCGCATAGCAGTAGATTATTCGGGCAAAATCTCTGTCCGCCCCGGCCTTTGCACTCTCTGCTGTTACAGTACATGCACGTCCTCTTGGCCTTCTTCACATTCCTCCGGCATCTGCTGTGCTGTCCAGTGCAATGTGCTTATGGCTGGATGATGCCATTGTTGCAGCCTGGTGACTCGGACTCGGAGCGGGCGGCACTGCTACCACCAACGGATGCGCTAACTTGGACTCGGAGCCCATGAAGCGGTACTGGAGCATCCCGGCCTGTTGGTGCAACGAGCCCGGCAAGCTGTCATGCTGAACTCGAAGACCGAGTCCAAGTCTTCGTCACAGCCATGCACGAATTCATCCAGCACTTCCAGCACTTCCTCGTCCTCAAGTACGTCGGCAACCGATAGGTCAGACATAGATGTTGAAGGAATTGGGCTGCCGCAGCGGGGTCGTGGTGGTGTTGGCAGGCTCCAAGTCCCGTTCATCATCACGGTCGGTCGTGTCTGGCAACGGCTCAGGCTGCGTTGGCGTGGGAGCCGATTGCCCCACAGACGGGGGAGGGTCCAGTGGGAGCTGGGGCCAGTCTGCAGCAGTGCACGCGGTGACCACTGCATGCCCGTTTCAGGTACTGCGGGAACCGCTGGAGGCTCAGAGTCACAGCACTGCCACTCGGTGGGGTGCTCGTGCCAGAGTGATCTGCCATTCGTGAGCCGAGAATCGGATTGGCATCGAATCCGTACGTAGATACATGTAAAAAAAAAGTGCTACAGAAGAAGGCTGTGAAGCGCTTGAGACAACAGAGCAATGAGCAAACGGGGGCGGACGCTGAGGAAGTAAGAAAACGAAGAGAACGAAAAGAACGCACTGGCGTGGCAGTCACACGGTGCCTTGGAGGTAGCTGAGACGAAGCCAACAGTCTCCGCCATCACCATCAGGCTGGAATCCTAGTGATGCCGCGGCCCGGTCTGAGAGCCAGGGCTTTGGTCCAAGCCGGGACTCTGAGCATAGGTGGATGCACAGGTTGGAACAAGGCATGCGTGCATGCACGCTGTAAGGCTGACACAGGCGGGCGCGGACGGGTCTGGGATGTGGGTGGTGCGCCCACTGTCGTGCGTGCACGTTGATAGATGGGTCGTCGTCGACGTGTCTGCTGTCGCGCCAGTGGGCGTGTTTGGTGGCACGTTGTCGTCAGCGTCGGCGTGTTCGCGTGGGGGCGTGGGGGCCGACGGATTTTCACGTCCTCGTGCCTGCCATCGTGCTGGCAGTTGGCACAGTTCGCAGCGCGTCGTCGTCTTCACGTGGGGGCGCACGTTCTCGTCGTCCTCGTGTGGAAGTGTGTTCATGTCTGCTGTCGCACTGGCAGCTGGTGCTCTGAACAAAGCTGTCAGTGGGTGCATAGGTGGGAGCGGGAGCAGGTGTGCATGTACGCACACACAGTTTTCGTCATTGTTGTGCACAATGCCTGACCTGGAGCGGCTGTCATTGTCGTCGTCGTGTGCTGTTGCGTCAGTCGCCGCGTTTGGGAGTGCATCGGTCGTTTGGAAGACAATGGCGCACGCATGTGCACCGTGAGCTGAGATAAGGATGGAGCCAGAATAAAAAGAAGCACGAAAAAAAAAAATTCTGAGATATAAGGGGTGGTGTGCAAGCGCAGGTTGCATTGCCTTCGTCGTTGTCGGCACCTAAGTTTTATGCGTGCACTTGTCGACACGATGTCGTCGTCGTCATCGTTGATGTCTTCGTATGCGCCCACAAGAGTGTCGTCGCCGTGGCGTGGTGTCGACTCCCAGCCCAGTCGATGGCGATATCGGCTGCACCGCGTACCCCTAGGCAGGATTGGCCGGTTTCCGATGCTGACCCCTGGGTAGCTTCTCGGCTCGCCTGTCAGCTCGCAGACCCTGGCTATGCGAAGGGGTCAACAGTCGACCTTTCTTCGAGGTCCGCTCGGGCGGCGATAACAGAAGGAGTGGGGCTGTGGCTGTGGCATCATCAGTTTAAAGGGAAGCGGGACCAAAAGAAACAGAAAGCTAAAATGATCAAAAAACAAAACAAAAACCAAAACCATACAACTCACGTATTCGAGAACGATCTGACCAGCCCGTTCGACTACTCATGCATTTTGTTCGAGGCAGCTGATGCGAAGACACAAGGTGCTGTCATGCAGCTCATGCAGCATGATGCGATCGGCAGGGATCGAGCCGTCGACCTGGAAGCCGAGATAAAGCCTGAAGAGGGCGCTCGTCTCAGTCGTCTGTGCCTGCAAGGATGACGGTGCGCTCGGCGAGCATTAGCAGGAATGCCTGGACTTCGACCAGGAGGACGCCACTGCACGCCAGTCTCCTGGGGCCCTGAGAACTGGGCTCTGAGCCCTCGAAGCCTCCAATCTCCCTTCGTAATAGGGAGTGTAGGTGGGGAAATGGATGCGTCTCTCTTGCGCGATTAAATATGCCTTTACTAATTCTGCGCCTTGCTCAGATTATGCTGCTTTGCAGCTACTAGTATGGCACATGCCATCTTCCAGATTGTCAAACAGAATAGAATGCACACTGCAACGTCAGTGGGTATTTTGGTGTCCGTGTCCGAGCCGTCCAGTGCCACAAGGAAGATTTTTCTCCCGATGGAAAAACGCGGTCCCGACATTGTCCATCACGATCATACAGTGGCATTGCTACTTGTTCACCATGGAATCATTCCGCAGCCTTCGATAGTAGTTACAACCGCAGCCTCCGACAAATGGATCAAGGGGGTTTCTGTTACACACTCGTTGCCAAGTTTGCCATTTCTCCATTGTTTGCACCTGCTGCAAGAAACCATGGCGATGGAGGAACTAGGGTCGGATTCGTGACTCACAGACACAGTTGGACAGCATGTAAACGGGCGAGGAACATTTGTAACTTGAAAAAGCGGGTTGAATGTTATTTTCTTTGCAGTGTAAATTTGAACGGCATCATGCAAAATTCTCGTTCGATCACTTAGAGTAGGAGCAGTTCGCACGGGAGACGCCTCTCAATTATTATACTCAAGATTTTATTTTCAGGGTGCCTACAAGGAAATCACTTAAGGATACCATTGCTGCATCATGGCGAGCTGTTTAGCATTATATTCAATTCCCGGACGCCCGTGAATGCCATCTCATATAAATTCGCCGACTGTCCTAGGATTGCGGCATTACTACCAAGTTCAGGTATGTTCTATTCCAACTACCCGGATAATTGTATGACTTCAACAAACATACCCTGTTTCCTATTTAGGTTGGCGAAGTTTGCCTTCAATGACCGGGAGTGTTGCCATGCGGTATTGATAATGTATGCGAAGGAACTAAAGGGCAGTCGGACAACCATTTCAAAATTGTTTTCGAACTCCTCGATTAGCTCAGGTGAGGTATAGTTGATTCCTGCGCCGCAGTATTGTCCCGAGGAGGGCGAAAAAGGTGAAGACCAGCACCAGATGGCATTAAACTTTGCGGGTATAAATGACAGAGGAGACAACCTTGGTCTGCAGGTCACTGATCACTCATATCTGCTCTTTCTACCACCATTATCAATCACCATGTTCGCTCGTATCTTTGCTCTTCTCCCTCTTGCACTCCTTGCTTCTGCCGCTACTCAGGTGTGCAGCTCTGGCTGGCAACCCAACTGCTGCAACAAAGCCGTCCCGGTAACTTTGAAAAGTCCAATTGCCGATCAAAACTAATGACTTCTGGTTGTCATAGCCCACTGATCCTGCGGTAAAGCCTGCTCTTCAATCGCACAACCTCGACCACATGCTTGATGGAATCCTCGGTGACTTGAATGTTCTTGTTGGCTTGGGATGTAAAGGAGTCGCAGACCCTAGTGTCGACTGTACCCAGGAAGCCCCGAGTCCTCTCTGTTGCCAGCACAACTCCGCAGTACGCATCAGCATTCTCTTGAATGTTAACCAATGTCTAATGATGAACTTAGGATGGCGCTATCGGCACTGGCTGCCTTAACGTCAATAAGAACTGAAGGTCTCAGTAGAATAATATTCATAGAGTAGTTTGATTTCACCGGTTGATTGCTTTAACATGGTAGAAAGTTGATGGGTACTAAATCACCATGCATAGACTTGGGTCGGCGTTTTATTCTCGCGTGAACTGCGACAGCATTGAAAATGGCGATAGCTAATTAAATTAGAGTGTAAAAGGAAATATCCGTTATGGGTTAAGTAGATCAAACAGAAATTATATGCATCTCTTTGGTGAACTAGAATTAGACTGGTGACCAGTCCGTCCAAAAGAGGTATCGGTCACGTTGTGGCATACCGTCGCGTCTATCGACGTCTTTTGGACGGACTGGTCACCAGTCTAAACTAGAATACCATACGGTATGATCAATATCATTACATAGAAGTAGCGGGAGCACGCAGGTCAAAACCAGAAATTCACTAATTTACTTACATAGCACATGCATGCCAGCTGTCAGCGTTTCGAAATCGAGCAAACCCTCGGTGACTTGGCAAACTCCAAAGAAACTGTTTTCTAAGCATTTGGGATCGGTGACCACCAGATACTGTCAAGTGCTGTGACTTTCCGAAAGAAAGAACAAAAAAAAATGTGCAGCTTAGCTTCTGGCACAAATCAACTTGGACAGAAGCCCAGTAGGTATACCACACAGTGCGTACTATCCTCGATTCTCTGTTGACTCATCCCTGTGGCATCAGTCATAAGAACTTAGTGCTGCCATCATGTGAGTCCCGAGCTGAGCAAATCGGAGTCAATAGTTTCACTCACTTGTCCGTGCAACTCAAGCGAGGCGAAATCACCCACAACGCAGTCACCATGAAAGCTAAAACGCAACCATCTTCTATTTTCTTCTATCAATCACCCATGTTCACTCGTGTCTTCGCCCTTTCCTTCTTTGTCCTCGTTGTTTCTGCCAGTTCTCCGCTGTGTGGTACTCGTTCTCCCAAATGCTGCGTCGAGACTGTTAGGGCAAGTTCAAGAAACAAAATGCAAAAAAAAAATGCTGACTAAACAAATGGTGTTCAACAGCCCACTAACCCGGTAGTGAATAGCACTTTTCTTGAACTCGGCCTTGATTTCCTTATCGACAAAGTCCTCGCCGACCGCAATGCCGATATCGGCTTCGACTGTGGAGACATTCAAGACCCTTCTGAATGCGATCATACATTCGCCTGCTGCACTGAAACTTACGGAGTATGTATTACTAGTAGCATCTGACTTGGTCGCAATTGACCACAGCGATGGCTCATCGCAAATGTTAGAACGGCCATGTCAGCACTCCTTGCTTCTATCCACTCGACTAGAATGTCGCCCTTGGAAATGGCGGTGTGGCTTACCTTTCATATTCCAAACTTGAAAGAGTCGATTGCTTAATTGTAGTGAATGTTCAATGAACATCGGTTTCAGTTGAGGCAGGGGCACACCTAGAAGGTTTTCGTAAGCGCGCCGTAGGCTGTCTGAATAAATTAGAGATGGTCAGCACTCCTGATACGAGTCACGACCATTGGGTCTCGCAGGACTATCGACCGACAAAAATCCAGCAATTACGTGGGAAGGAGGATGATAAGACATACTTACTGAGAGGACTGAACAATAAAACGACAAGTTGTCTCGCGAAATGTGTTGTATAGCCGGTATACTGTGTAAGGTGAGGATGAATCCTCCAACATACTATTGAAGAAAAGATCGGACACATAATCTCGCCCAGGTTTCCATCCCAACGGCTTTATCATTCGTAGGGAACGGGTGCCTCAGCGAGCGAGTGGCCATGGTGATCGGGCCCTCAGTGAGGCATGGTGATGTTAAGCGCTACTAATCAGAAGAAAAGAAAATCTGGCTGGTCGGATCCGCAGTGTCACGCTGAGTTTGAAAAAAGCGTTTTGATCCCAAAGGTCCATCGACATCGGTCCTCCACAACAATTGACATGGCTCTGAGTCCAACATTGTCAATGCGCCCGCGTCATTTCCAGTCGCTGCGAACATGGTCCTATGTTGATAATAGAGAGATTAGCGGCTAAAACTTCCCATCTGCGTGGTCGTCGGTACCGTTTCAGTTGAAGCTGCGGATTGTGTGTACTCATAAAACCGTCCGCAGTTAAGATTTGATGACACGGAACCCGGATTCCGCGAGCCGTGAGTAAGATCACACTTGTTTTGTGACATCCCTGCCAGTAGTCGACAAGCTGATACGAGGCACTGAGAAGGCATTCAATAATGAAACGATTCTATGAAAGTCTGCCGACTGGCCAAACAACTTTGTCCAGAATTATCTGGATTCTAGGCAGGCTGCCGTGTGCAACGCGAGCCACTTTGAAGGCATTTTTCATACTACGCGCTTTATTTTGCCTAGCCGTAATTGAACGAGAACCGAGTGTCATTGAACTATCACTGACCCCTCGGTACGCCAGGTTGGACGCAACTCAGCAACGGTTTCAATAACAATCAACTTTACTGTTCGACTCAAGTGAGGTAAAAAGACACCTAAGTCGCAGTCACCTATGTTGCAGAGGACATAAACTATTTGACCGAGTCTCATTTCAGAGTATAAAAAGGCGAAGGGAGAAGCCTTGTTTTCCAGGTCACAAATCACTCGCATTTCACATCTGCTCAAGTCAAAAACTCCGTTCTTTTCTATTGATCATCATGTTCACTCGCTTCTTTGCTCTTCTTCCTCTTGCTCTCCTCGTATCTGCTGCTGCTCCGCAGTGTCCCAAGGATGTTACAGCCCTCCCACAGTGCTGCAACGATATTGTCACGGTAAAATCTTTATTTTTTCTGGCATTTTATTACCTAAGCCAACATTTTGCACCATAGCCTAACGATCCCAAGGTGGATGCAGCTCTTAAGACACTTAGCGCAGTGGATGTCGTCGCTGCCAGTGTTACCATTCAATTCAGTGCCGTCGTCGGCTTGGGTTGCAGCAACATTGATGACAACAGCCCTCCATGCGCTCAGGATCCTCTCTGCTGCGGGCAGATCTACGGGGTGCGTAATAGCTATTTTCAGGTACAATAATGCGAGACGACCATTATTTCTAATCATTCAAATATTTAGGACGGAGCTCTCACCACCACCTGCCATCGCTCTGAGGCGACAGACTGAGGGTTTGGATAGTGTCGTAGCCGGGTACAGTGGACTCAGTAGCCGCAGTGCTCACTTAGTTCTTCACCTTGCATAAAGAAATAATGGTTGCTTATCGCATCGGACTTAGATTTTTGTTGACAGCTTGATTTTCGAGAAAACCGGTACTTTTTTGGTGTATCCACTGAGGTTGGGTATTGCAGTATTCCTTTCAGAATTCAATACATTTGCATTGAATCGTACTGTCAATGTTTGACTTCCCCGTTCGTTCACTCGCCACAAAGTTCGAGCAAAATATCTGCACACCTTTTCCCCTCAACTGTCAAAATGCGTTATCCACAACCTCCTTACTGCTTCTCAACAAGTAAGAACGCATGCCCAACAAGCTCGGCGCATGTCCACCCTCTCCACTTGCCCTCTCTCGCTCTCCCTGCCTCTAAATGTGAATGGACATTAAGTAAGTTGTGAATTATTGCTCACTGGCACGAAAAAAGAAGTTCAAGATCCCCTTGTTCGTGGCAAAGGTTAGCCCTATAGAAGTCTGCTCACTAGAGAAATAGCAACCTTGTCCAGAAAAGGCGGATCCCATCGACAGTAGGCAATGCTGCTGTATGCAACGCGAGCGATCTTGCCCGGCAGCGCGGGCCCAATTGAACTCAGTGCTCCCGGGCCTTCTCTTGGTAGTATGTACTCTACATGCTTTGTCCTACCCAGCTGCGATTTGACGAGAATCTCCGAGGAGCGAGTATCTTCGAGCACTGTCACCGACCCCCTATGGGGGCAAGTTTCAGTCACTATTTAGTTTCCCTTTTGACTCAAGTGAGGTAAAATGATTCCTATCACTCGTGTCGCGGAGGACACAGATTGTTTGACCGAATCTCGTTATAAAAGGGTACACCGGCTGGAAGTCTGAAGCAGCCTTGTTCAAGTTTGATGTGGTTCTGTCACTCGCATGGTCGTATCTTACATCTACTCCAGTCAAAAACTCCGGGCCATTCTCTTCCATCAATTATCATGTTCGCTCGCTTGTCTGCTCTTCTTCCTTTTGCCCTCCTCGTTTTTGCTGCTGTCCCGCAGTGCCACTCCAATGGTGCTTCAACAAACCCAATGTGCTGTGACTCTGCCCATGCGGTAAATCCTTTCTTATTCTTGCATCCAATCACCAAAGCCAACAGTTCGTGCTATAGCACACTGACCCCGAGGTCATTTCTGCTCTTGACTCACTTGGTGTAAACGACCACCTTCCTGCCGAAGTCCTCATCAATACCAGTGACATCGTCGGCTTGAAATGCAACGAAATTGTTGACACCAGTCCTGTATGCGCGCAGGTTACTCTTTGCTGCGGTAGGACCTTCGGGGTGCGTAACAGTAATTATGGAGATTATGCGAGACGATCATGGTTTCTGATTGAAAATATCTAGAACGGTGTTCTCAGCACTACTTGCCGTCACCCTGACAACAGTCTTTGAGCGTCTGGATAGGGTTTCAGCTGGTTACAGTGGAGTGAAGGTTTAGCAGTCCACCTCGCTCAGTTCATCACGTCAAAGAATTGGTTTCAAAACTCGCCACACTAAATTGGCTTGATGTCTTAATTTTAGTGAAAACTACTATTTATTGGGTGTTTCCGGAGAGGTTTAGTGCGGCAGAATATCTTGTGGTATTCATATATATATTGTCCGACTCGGAGTCACTATAGAGTTAGAGTTGGGAGTTTGCTACGTGCCGTTAGTAAGTGGCACGGCTAGTTTGCAACACAACATTGACAATTCACGATATACGGTACATACTACTACAGGTGTCCAACTGTACTCGAGATCACATCAATCTTACACTTTGCGCTCTCCCTAATCATCGAAGACAAATTCCCACAGCTGCGACGTCGAGTACTGTGGCGGGTTGGAGTGTTTCACGAGAATTTGCTTGAGTTCAATCTGTTACGAGATTCATGAGCACACTCAGGAATACGCCTGCAGGACTGCATTACCGCTCCATGGGGCTCAGTCTCCGAAAGGGGCTCAGGTGCCGTCCATCCAAGATTCGGGTCATCTGCAAGGGCGATGCTAGAGGTGAGAAGAGAACGAGTGAGTGGCTGCCGTCTATTTGAAGGTGAATGCAGCTCACAGATAGGCTCCCTGCCATTCTTGGTAGGCAATATTCCATTCACGCTCGTCGTGCCGGTTGTCAGAGGCAAGGACCTTGTGTCCCTCCTCACCGACGTAGGGATAAGTGGCGATCTTCAGCTTGTATTTGTTGTCGCCGACTTTGTGCACCGCCCACTGCAAGCGAAGCTGGTTTAGTACTATCATCACAATCCAGTCAATCAAGGCCATTGACATACATGCTGTCTAGGTGCGCCGAGAACAACAAACTGCTTGCCTGACTTTCCGAAACCGACACCTGCAGCAACCTTTTGAGCGACCGAAACGATCTTGAAGCCCCGATACCCCGAGTTGTCTCCCTGGGTGTTGTCAGACATTGGGATTATGGATTCGATCAGTGGGGAATTCAATAAGAGAAATGAGGTGCGTGTGCTGAGTGCTCGAAAGCATTGTATTGCTCACTTTATAGTCCCCCCGATCGACGAGATTTTCATTACACATACTATTGGAATTGAACTAGTAACCACAAACGGCTGGGGTGCTGACAACATTATTCAATCCATCATTCTACGGCTTACCGGGAATTCAGGGACCCGAACAATGCTTGAATGGCGCCCACTGCCCGAACTATCAAGGTCCGCTTTTGATTTCAATGGATGACGAGCTAGAAGAATGTTTGATAAGCGACATTCCATACGTCTAACGTTTACGGTAACAGGATCAGCAAAACGATCAGCGTACAGTTCTGCCGGTGGCAGAATCTGTTATTAGCTTCAGTGAGCATCCTGATGTGACACATATTAGGGTGCTGGTACCGACAAATGACAATGATTATCGGTCTGCATGTCCACCACTTTGCCAAAAGTTTATCCCAGTGCAAAACACGAGGCACGCTTTACATGATCTTGAACTGCAGTGTCGTCTATTCGGTTGCGAACGGATGGCATTAGTGGCGGGCTTGTTCTTTTCTTTTTCGTCACGTACACCGCCGCACGATGTGGTCAAGTCTTACCGGGAACCGATGAAATGTTATTTGCACAGGCGAGTGATCCCCTCACCTTGGAAATTGAAAACGACACGTTCCAAGATCTCTTTCAGTGAGTACATTTGCGCCGCCGCAAGTAGTGTTACGTCCAAAATCCATGGCATTTTGAATTATTTTTCAGCGGACCATTCAATAGGAACTCTGGCATGATCCGGTCTCTGTGGCATGCTTGATCAAACTCTCAAGGTTCCCGAGAAATCCGAGATTATTCGGATCATGGGAAGTCAGCTTTCGTACGTTGGTTTGAACATGTGGTCGGCACTGGCCAGGTCCTAGTACCCGGTCCGACGAACGAACCGCATCTGACAGTCATGATGATAGCTGGGGAATATGCCCATTTTTCGAGAGATAGCATTGTATATACTGTACAACAGTCAAGCATGATAATCTCTAGAGATCAGCAGTGGGACACCTCAATGATGGCTCGGATGTGCTGCTGGCGGCAGAGGAAAATAAACAGGAAGGTGCTAGTTTATAAATGAGAACAACTTCGTATATGATACGTCACGGTGTGTGGCCTAGTACTGGACGGTTCCAATTCAAGATACCACTCACTGAGATGAGCGGAACATCGCCCGGCATTGGTATTTGAAAGCATGATCAGGATAACAATGCTAGCTCAGCGCAGACACTGCACTGTCACCCGAAATATGAAGGTATTAAGAAAGGCTGGCAGAAAGCAAAGACAGGCGATGGGCGAGCTCAAGCCTCCCACAATGTATGTGATATATTGGATACAGGGCAATCACAATCCGTGTTTCGCTCGTTCATAGTACAACATCCCGTACGTCCACTACCACTATTCTCTCACATGTCGATTTGTTCACTCTCTCTGTGCTAGTTATCAGACACTAGTTTCCACAGTTGAGTTGGTATGACCTGCGGCGGAAGAGACTTCGTGGAGATGATCGGCAGGACCAGAATCTATCATGATGGGCATTAGAGACCACGGAATAAAAATGGATAATGGACTCAGAACTACCCCTTGTTCCTCCGCAAGAGGGTCGGTTATCGTCCAGCCAACTTCAACGTCAGGGTCGTCGTTTGCAAGTGTGATGCTGTTTTGAACAAATGGCTGAGCGAGGATCGTCGAGTGACTAAGATGGCTCTGACTCACGTATAAGCGCCATGGTATTCTCGCCAGGTTAAGACCCATTGTACGCTGTGCTCCGGATACACAGTAGCAGTGACCTTGCTACCCTCACGCGCTTCAGTGTACGGATAGCCACCTATCTCGAGGCGGTACGTATGATTGTCGACTTTGTGGAATACCCACTGAAGATTATACATTAGCATCATGCCAGCCATCACAGGGAATAACCATACGTGTTGAACGGGTCCTTCGGGATAGACAGTCTGGAAGGCTGGGACGGTATAGTTAACACCTGCAGGTTTCCCTGTGGCGACTGAAACAATCTTGAAAGCACGGTCGGAAGAGGACGGGATCTCAGCCATAGTCTCTAAGTCGAGTAGAAAAGGTAGCAACAAAAGAATCGATGGTGCTGGGGAACCTTTGCACCATTGCGTGGTTGATTATATAGCCAACAAACAAACTTTAAGAATACCTTTATGGGCCGAGCCTATCTGGTCTGTGATGTCGGAACACATTGCTTCGGAGAGCCCGTATACAGACATGGCCAGGGTACCGATCTGAATGATGACGTTGGTCATGCATCATTCGGCACTGCGTGTTACCGAGAATTCAGGGACCCGGATAGTGGTTCGAGTGAATGGCGCAGTATGTTGCCCACTCTTGGTTTCGATGGAAGACCCGAGCCAAAGGGATAGTGTTACATATCAAAATGTCGTGATCCTGCACGGGAGCTGAATTTGGGGCCCGATAGAATGTAGGTAAGATGTTGACTCACTCACCTTGGCCTATCTGGAGCATCACTTCCAAAATCACCTTTAGTACGTACGCACCCAGTACATTTCGCACTAGCCTTGATGTCAATAGCCGCATCAGAGACTGGCGTTTTCCCAAAGAAGGCTTTCGTATATGGAACCCATTGCTTTCATCGGTATTGGTGGCATCTATTCGCATTGTGATCGTGACGGAGCTCGTAGACTCACTCAAGCCGAACTGACACGTTCCAGGACCTCCGGTATACTTGCGCCATGCAGGCACATTACGTGGGAATCCATGTGGAGTTCAATGATATTCTACAGGGTCTCTGTGACACGTTGAACTTCAGCTCCAGAGCAATTGCGTACGCGAGTCATGTCGGCTTGGGCTCGGCCAGACCCGACGAACGGGTATCCATTGTGCGTACACAGTCAGGGATAGGAAAACGATACCTTCAGTAGAATCGATATTGTCACATGACAAGCATTTACCATCTGTGGCAGTGCCACTCCGACAGTTCTCTGCAGGATGGAAGCAACCGCGGAGGAGAGCAAAGCCCAGCGACTAAAACGACAGCAGGCGCGTTTTCGCGATCGCGGTGGGTCTGTGCCCGTCTCTCGTTTGCGTGTCGTGTCGTCCGTTGACGTGAATGAATCACTCAGGGCGTTCGTGCCATCCGACTCAAATCCCCTCATAGATATCCTCCTTGCGCGCACCGTGTCGGGTGAATCACCATCCAAGTCACCCCCAAAGGAAAAACCTTCCAGACCCCGTCAGTCGTCTGCGACGCGGAGAGCAGGCGCAGACGCGCTTTTGGAAAACCAGCCTGTTGCAGGTTCGTCGGCGTGTTCCATTGTATGCTCTTGCGCTTTGATAAACGAATACAGGCAATTCCAAGTCGAAGCCCGCGCCTCAGAAGCGCAGGCCAAAAACTGTGGAGCAAGAAGGTAAGATACGACTTTCCATCTGTTATGATTTGACGCATACAACATGATTCTCTAGCTAAAGAGGCCACCAAACCCGTGACGAAACGCCGTGGCAGGCCGCCGAAAGGCAGCAAGAAACTTTCAGGTGATGATCCTTTTCCACATTTGCTTTTCCTTCAATGTCCTCATTATAAACTCAAGACGGCGACACAGAAAAGCGCTCTCCAGCCACCAAGTCCACTTCTAAAGGAAATAGCAAACGACAAAATGTTGATACTGCTCCATCTACCTCTTACCCGAATGTGAAAATGAAGCCGAAATCGGATATGATATCCAAAGCCACAAAAAGGGAGGTGGTGTTGATCTTTTCGGGTTCGTTGCTCAATCCTTCAAATGTAGCCCTTTCCCCCACTGATTGTCCATTTACGCAGACGACGACCAAACTCTCGTAGAAGCTCCCCTACGAGCTAAAGCCAGTCCAAAGAGGGCTGTACGGCGTGTGGACGAAGTCGAAACCGATGAGGATGCGCCACTTGTTACGAGACGGGACGGCTCGCCTGTAGGTGACCTGAGAGCGTCTGAGAGCAAGCGAGGAAAAGCTCATGCTGTAGCAAAGACGAAGAAAACGTCACAAAAAGAAGACACGACACTGGTCGATGGCAGAAAACCGAATGCGAAGAAACGGCTGGCATTGAGCGACGACGATGAAGACATCGTGCTGCCTCCCACCAAGAAAGGAAGGGCTGCCAAATCGGATGATGCCGACGCGGTGCCTATGCTCAAATCCAAGCCACGTGCGATCAAGGGCGCCAAAACGGACGAGCGACCCTCTGCGAAAGGAATGAAAAGAGCTGATTCTGCCAAACGCGTTGCTATTGAAAACACCAAACACCAAGGACCGTCGAAGCCAATGAAACGAAAAACGCAGCAGGACAATGACGATAACCAGCCTCGAAAAACGGTCAAATTGATGGACGCTAAGTAAACCTCCAGTCGACCGCCGAGCGATCAAAGGCTGAATGATACCACCCAGCGTTCCCCATTCCTCATCTCGAAAGTTGAAGGAAAACACTGTAGACATGAAAAGGAGTGTAGCCAGGAAGGAAACCGACGATGGAGTGGACCCAAAGGGCCCAAAGTTGGTCATAAAACAATCTGCGAATGCCAAGAAACTGGTAGCTCTCCCACTCAAGGTGCGCAAGCGGATCGAGAAGATCGCGAGTGAAGCGCCATATTTACAGTGTACGGACGAGCCCGACGAGTTGGATTGTATTTCAGATCCCGAATAAGGCGTCGATGGTGCAGAATCTTCTGCAGTCATGGCCTCCATGTTATTTATTTTGTCGTTTTATTATATCCTGTACAGCGCTACTCCCCTTATCATTGCATGTTTTGTATTCTTGTCATTCTACCGCATATATGTACAACATTGTGAACTCTGTTCTTCCAGCTTCGTTTGACTAGTACCACTGAGTAGCATCATCCATGACTTTTAAAACCTTGCGTGGTGCAGCTCGATCTACGTATGTAGGAAACTGAACTATATAAGCACCTAAGTAGCAATAGCAATAGCCTTGCAATAAATAAGTTAACCCCTCCTCCCCCCCACGAGCGCGTGCCCGAAGAAAAAAAAAAAAAAAAAGGAAAACAACAAAAAAAGAAGTGTCCAAGCAGCGCTAAGCATGCACCCCGTTCAATCCATTCGCCACTCTGATCCTACTAGACCCATCTCGATCTCGATCTGGATCCCACCCTGACTCTTCACTCCGATGCTTTAATCTCGGATCGACCGTCGGCGACACGACCATCGTCGTTGACGGCTTCCGCTGCTGTTGCTGCCGTTGTTGTCGAGTCGGCGGTGTGATCGGCGTCATGCTCACGGATGACGCAGACGGATGTTGAACAACGTTTGCATTCACAGACGACGACAGCACGCCCTCCATCGGTGATGGTGCGCGATGATCGTGATCGTGATCGTCGTCGGACGAATGTGGCATGTCGTCCATATGTATATCCGCGTGCCTGCCGCCGTCGTCGCCATTGCGGTTCGGGTCGTGAGCGTGGCTGCCGCTGTCGCACCGGCCGTGACGGACGTTGGGACGATCGCAGTGATCAGCATCCGGATCCAAGTCCCGTTCGATATCGGCTTCGACATCGCCGTCGTCGCTGTCCGAGGCGAGATCCATAGCTTGTTCGACGGACATGACCATCTCCACGTCTTCGCCTTCACCATCACCGTCACCGTCACCGTCACCGTCGCCGTCGCCGTCACCATCATCGTGCCCGCGTCCGTGTTCGTTTTGGCGTAGACAGGGTGACGATGCCGACCCCAAAGAATCGCGCGCTCGCCCGTTCCGACCTCGGTCCCTGTGATGATGCGTCGATGAAGACGACGACACAGGTCTCGACGACGTGCTCGCGGTCGCGTGTCTCGACTTTGACCTCTCCAGCTTGCGAAGCACCTTGGATATGTACTCTTTGGCAAACTTTTTGATCTTGACCACCTTTTCGTCCGAGAGCGAGTCTAACCGACCCTCTCGATACGATGTCGACTTTTTCTCCTTGTCGGCAATGACGTGGGTCAACTGTATGCCATTGTGCGTGGACGTACATGCATCGAAATCAGTCGCAGGATTGTCATTGTCGTAAAGAGAAGGAAACAGTGAGTGAAACGAAACTTTTAAAGAAAGATGCACACATACCTCTTTGGCATACTTTTTAAACACCTCATTGTCCAACTTGCTCGCATACTTGCTCATGCATTTGACCACCACTGCGCCCACCAGCTTGAGTAACCGCTTCTCCTTGTTCGCCTCTCTCTCCTCCGTAGTCTGCGGCTTCTTTGATGTCTTTGGCTTCTTCCTCACCGCCTCCGGAGGGGGCTCAACAACTGCAGCTACGGCAGTAGCAGCAGCAAGTTGTGCTGCCTCGGCTTCTGCTGCAGCATTCGCAGCGGCGATGATGTCGGCGATCTCTCTCCTCTTGGCCTGTCCTTGTAACATTTTCGCCTTGGCTTCTAAATTGAAATTGTCGTTGTGCAATTGTTGCGGCAGCGCAATGGCTGGTTGCTGCGTAGGTGCCGCAAGCACGAATTCAATGTCGTCGCCTTCCCGGCGCGTCTTCTTTAACGGACGGTTGTCGTCGACGGACGCAAAGGTGATGATGGATGGCGACTCGGTGGTTGTCTCTTCCTCGCCGTTCTGGGGATCATGAGGTATGAGCGAAGATAAGTCGAGATGAGGGTTGGGCTGACGTACTGCCTTGAGACGTTTGGGTATACGGTAAGCTATCTCGAGGGAATCCCAGTATTCGAGAAGCTTGGTTTCGCGCATCAGTATGCGTGGTTTACGTACTGTCGACGCGGACTAACCTTTAGTGCCAAGGATTTCATGGTCTCGGACTCGGACTCTGCGCAGACTTGTACTGGAATTCGGATCTTGGAGTCGTCGACCTTGTTCCGCTGAATGAGAGGCCACTTGACCATAGCTTCCAGGGCCTTTGGACGATGAACAAGCGGGGAAAAGAGCGAGGGACAGGCAATAGACTTACAAGAACAGTAACTTCGACGTCTTTGACGTGATCTTGAAGTATGTTCGTCATCAGACTAAAGCCACGCAGTCGCATGATCTGCCGTAGAGCCGCATCATTCTCCGTAATCTGACACCATCAACAAAGTCAGTCGCTACGAAGACTGGACATTGACGGTGAAACCCACCTTTATTCGAGTGAGAAGTTTGGAAAGGACTTTCTTGCTCGAAGTCTGACGGATCGCCTGCACGACTTTGGGAATATCTTTTTCGACCAGAGGCTTGAGCTCGGGCTGAAAAAAAAATGTTACGAAGACGAAGGATAAACAAGGTGTGAAACAATACCATATAATCCTCGTCAAGCTTCTTGCTCTTTCTTCTCTTGTTCCCCTTCAGCCCCAGCTTCTCCACCTCGTCGCTAATTCCCAGAGCTGCCGAGAACAAAAATATGACCTAGCTTGAAGGATACCACAGGAGCGATACATACCCTCGATGTAGAGATCGTCCATACCACTGATCTCCGTCTGAGTCTTGCCCCCAAGGAAGCCCACGCAGTTTGGTTCTCCACAATAACATTGTTGTGGTTCATGTCTGAGATGTACATGTCGTCCAGTATATATGCTCGAAATAAAGTTCGGAAACGTACCCGTAGCGGTCTACGTTGTAGTTGAAAGTCAATTCTTCATACTTTTTGATAAGACGATTTGCAAAGATGCCCATTCGGACGCGCTCTCCCACTTGCCACTTGGCGACGTAGCAATTTGGGCTGCAGCTGTGGTTTGCAAAGCGACCGATGCCGCCCCGCTTGGTCGCATCGATGTACTAAACCACGAGGTGAGTTGGACACAAAAGAACAAAAATTGCGGCATTCACCTCATCTTTCTGTAGCATCATAAAGTAAAAGTGCTTGATACCTTCCTCGGCATACTCCCGCATGCGCTTCATAAACGATGGATGGGAGACGACATCGCCGATATACTCATAAATAAATCCATCCCTGTCGAATCGGATCATGAAACACATCCGCGGACAGTACAACATGCAGACGTACTTTGCGATATCGGAGGCAGCCCGTAGACCGTATCCCTTCTTTTCGGTCAACACAATCTCGATGTTGGCGTACTCCTTTCGCTGAAAGCTATACATATACAAAAATAAGCATCGCTCAGCTGAGACGGAGAGAGAAAGAGAGAGACGCACCGTTGGTTCTGGCAGTGAGCCCGACACCGACAGTCGTCGGGCAAACATTCGACTTGTGTGAGCCGATTGATGCAATCTGAGCCCTGCCCGCACGCATCCACGGGTTCATCTACGCCTGCGATGCCAACAAGGCGCCCGAGTCACTACGCTACTCGAGACGACTACGAAAAGAAAACCGAGACCGACCATGTTCGTAAATGCAATCGCACGTCATGCTCTCCAGCGCCTCTCGCGACCGCCCGAGGGTGTTGTACTGGTAGTGGTTCTCGGGCAGCTCGACAAAGGTAGCTCTAGCCTCCTTCTCGGCGAGGGGGAGGTCGCTGATGAGCTGGGGGCCCATGCGCCTGAGCCTGCCGTTTGCGGGGGCTGGGGTGCTAGATTCTGATTTTTCGCGCTTGAGCGATGGGGGCGGGGACGGCTCTGTCTGGACGGACGGGGTCTCTGGCGGGGGCTTGACGTCGTCGAGGCCGGAAAGCTCTGCTGAGTCCTCCCGCTTGACATCGGGGGCTGCCTGTGTATCGGACATGGCGACACGGTGTGGGACGAAATGAGTAACGACAACAAGCGCAACTAGCGCAACGCTGCCGACGACGCTGTCAGCACGCAGCGCGACACAGACACATAGCGAGCGGGACACTGACCTCGACGTTGTGTGCGGTGATGACCGAAGAGTTCGATCGATCCACTGAGCGCCTGCCTGTGACAATGACCGCCGCGAAAAAGCGCAAGCGCAGCGACAACGACAACGACAACGACAACGACAACGACAACGCGTCCAGGCTCTCGATTGCGCTGTCCGACCTGCCGAGTGCGCAGCTGGGCCCTGTCCTGGGTGAGTGGATCTGACGCTCGTCGCAGTGGTCGTCAGTGTTCAAGGATGTCATTAGCCAATTTTCCTGCTATCAGACCCCCCGAGTCGACCCCGTTCCAGTGCTATCGGACAGACGGCGGCGACGGCGAGGAATCCCCCTTTTCAGAGTTGCCCGTGCTCGTCGCCGGCGAAACGAATGCCGTCGACTTTTTTTCCTCTTCTGAAAGTCAACGTGCCTCCGCTGGCTCCCGGTGCGTTCAAATCACCCAGCTTTATTGTCTCTCGTCGACCGTCGACTAGGTACTTTGTCGCCGTGCACAATAAGCGCACCAGGACGACGACGATCCGCGAGGCGCCTCTCCATGTCTTCGCACACCAGGTCAAGGCCCTCAAGGCCCTCAAACCTGCGGTCGGCTCTAATCTGGAGAGTCTCGAAGCACGCGCTGCTCTCGGCGAGTCATTTGGCACCAGAAAGGCTAAGCAGGCCATCAAGGCCCAGGAGCGAAACAAGGTAGACGTGTCCGCAATGGCGAACGTCGCAGACCATCTTCAGGACAGCATACAGCGGAATACTCAGGCATTACCTTCAAAGGGTGGGTTTCCATCTTTTTCATCTGAAATGACTGTCAAACGCGCCCGACAGAGGAAGCGCAAGCAACTGCCGACGGAGCACGCCTTGTGCCACCGTATAACCAAGCGGCACAGACCCCATCAGAGATCTACCCATTGCACAATGTTATCCCCGAGGCAGAGTGGAAGACGTTGTCCCCTTCTCCGATTCTTCAAGCGAACTCGAGCAGGGAACGAAGAGCTCTGCTTGCCTACCACCGCTCAACTTGGGTCAATCAACACTTGGAACTTGTTTGCTCTTCACCTTCCCCCAGCAGGTCGCATGTGTGAGTCTCTATCGACCCTGGAGTGCAATCCATAGCGTTGATTTTTTTTTCTTATGACAATCAGCACCATGCTGATGTACATCTCTGTCATGATGTCCTTCCGAAATTTTACGATTCATAAATTCGACAAGTCGGCCGTCTATGATAAACTCTCCGCCGTCCCGTCGATCATAATCGATGGCTTGATGTCCAGATTCACCGAGATCCCGAGAGGATCGACAGAGTGAGCAAACCTTCTCCTGTTTGATTATTCTCCCAACATGTGTCTAGACCACGATCAACGTCTCAGACGGAGACACTGCTACTCGCATATATGTTTGCGTTGTGCCTTCGCGTCGACGACTATGCGACGGATACGAGACTCATTGCAAATGATTTGAGTCAAAAAGTGTCCACGTATGTCCCCGATATGCGCTTATGTTCTCTCGAATAACGTCCCACCGTCAGGATCGATGGGCTCTTTAAATCGCTAGGCTGCAAGATGATCAAGTTAACCTTGAATGATCTCAAGCGACTCGGTCTTCCAGATGATGCGGGAAACACCAAGAGGGCTGTGCTTCGCACGCCATTGGAGTTTCCAAAACCAAACCCAAGATTTAAACGACGTGCATGAGTGAGGTGCTGGGAGGTAACGCGTTTCTTGTCGTGTTCTTCATAGGGCTAACTTTTGTGGCGTGTGAGGCTTTATTGCATGTGCATACTACAATCTTCACGTTGATAGTGTGAAAAAAGGGACACTTATCATTGAATGCCCACGTCATTTGCCCAAGTTATCCTCCGTAACCTAACTCCCCTTTGAAGATAAAGGTTATCCATGACCGGTGCAATCTACTCCATCAGAACACTCCACAACTTCGCCATTCACGCACGGGCAGCCATCCTTTATCATAGATTTGCTCATTTCTGTCACCGGAACAGGATTTCACCCTGTTCGATAACGCCTCGCACTGTACTCACTAGTCAACAGGCTCATCGAGGGTCACTCAATGTCGACGATGTGTACGCAGGTTGCAAAAAAAATATCAATGGTTCCATGGTTCAGCGGTTCATTTTGCCCTGACCAATGTGAAGCCCTTACGCCAAGTCGTGAAGTAGCTCTTGCTGTGATTCTCAGGATTGATGTACTAAAATGTCCATCGCTTGCCTGCCCTGCAAGGGTGGCACATCTTGCGATCGAAGCTAGGTTTAATTGAGGGGGGTGTTCCGTGCAGTTATAAAGCACACGCTGATCCCATCAAATACATACCTAGGGGCAACCCCGAAACGACGACACGCCGTCGACTTCTCCAGCCTGATGAGTAGTCTTGAAATCGTTTCGCTTTCCCAAGGGAACCCTGCCGCTGGCATCGGCTACGACAGGTTCTCCTCGTGGCAAGACGTGCGTCTTGGTGCACCCCTGCAGACGGTATGGTCAAACGTTTTCTTCCTATGTAACACGATCGACCGGGCAGTGACGATCGCTGTAATACAGTGGGAACGCAGCCGTAAGGTTGGGAGTGAGACCTACCGACTTAGCATCGGTGATTACGGCTATGTCGAAATGCTCGATCTTGAATGGAAATTCAACTATCACGAGCACCAAGATGCCTATACGTGAGTTGCAGCGCCGCGCACTTCGTTTATCGCTACTACTTCACCATTTGCTCTGTCAGCATTAAATGGCAGGTGATAAAACTCTTGGATGGACTATGGATCGTGATAGCGTAAATACTCTACACACATATACTTGTTGTTGCGTCTGACTTACGATTAGATTCATATTGTCCCGATCATGTCAACCCCTTCGATTCCACCGCAGTTCCCATTAACTCAACCTTGGAGGCTTGAACTGGAATATCCTAAAGAGAGCGAAAGCATCCAGGTTCTGGCGTCCATGAAGGGGAACGGACGGATGCTTCAGTGACGGTAGGCACCGGCCGACGTTGTCGAAAAACAAGTTGCGAAAGTTGTTCCCGGATAGCATGCTTTCGCCGTGACTTTGATACGTACAATTCATACCCTATGCGCTATATGTAGAGTTTGTTGTCGGGAGATCCGATCGCTGTGGAATCCACCTTGAATGAGAGCATGTAGAAGAGTCAAGTGCTGCTTAACATAATGCAGTAATGTGTTCCTCTTACCCCACGCATTGAGAATGGGGCCAGTCCAAAGTAGTTGCAATCAAGTTGGTCTTCCGCGCAAAATGTAAGGCAAGCATAGTTCTAGGCATCTAGGTAACTTGAAGCACTTATGTTTACGTGCAGCCTATGCATGACGCGTGACTGAAGTTGGGTCCATAACATATGTAATATAGAAATTTGTTTTTTTTTCTTCGAGGATCTATCTTGGCCATTACATCAGTCATTCAGGTATGTATGTCGCTGCTCCTACTGCCAAGCGCAACGAACTAGAGGCCAATCTCGTCAGCATATGGCAGTGTGTTTACGTCGCCCACAACAACAAAAGTTGGTGTAACCTTGATGAGCTCGGATACGACCTTTAAACATGTCAGAGACCAGATCATAAACATGAAAGGGGAAAGCGCCAACCTTGGATACCGCAGCTGAGTCAACCTTGTCCAACCCGGTCAACGTATCTTCTATTGAGCCATTCCCTGTCGAGAAAATCTACATGCAAACACGTTAATCAAATTATCGAGTCACGACAAGATGAAAAAGTCCACCTTTTCACCAATAACCCCAACGAGACCTTCTCTGCTCTCGGCGGCAGCGGCAGCGGCAAACTTGGCGCGTGCAACGGCAATCTTGAGTTCCTCTCCGCTCAAAGGCTTTTTCAACTTGTCAACAACAGCCTTGGCGGCCTCTGTGACGCTCTTTGAATCAGCGCCTTGAACAAGAACGCCTGTCAAGACGGCATCGGAATATGGAAGGTGGACCGCGCTGACAGTCGCAGGAGCGCGAGGTACAGATGGCCATTTCAATGACGGGGTCGGTGCAACGTGCGCACTGAGAACAGAGAGAACAGGTGAATGAACCGTTGACCCAAAGCCAATAAACACCGTCTGCGGGCCTTTGTGCGAGTCGATGCGGGTCGAGCCACCAAAGTACTTTGAAGGTGCAAGCGTGGCGGGAGAACTTGGAGGAAGAGCAGCATCCGCAAGCGCCTTGTCTATGAGTTCCGCGAGACGCGCCGAGTCGATACCAGTACCGATGACAGCAACGTTTGCAGACGTGAAAGTCTGTTTTGCAAACGATTTCACGGAATCGAGGGAAACCTGAGTGTGAGGGCCAGCAAACAGGGATGCGCCGAGGCCTGTGCGGAATGCAAGTGCGTGCGCGGCCTCAACAGCAACCGTGCTTGGCGATTTAGAAGCAGAGGTGGCTTCGTCATGGACGACTGGAAGAACATATTCCGTGTATTCATGGGGAAGGAACTTGGGAGTAGTGAGGATCGAAGTTAACGTGGATATGAAAAATGACCTAAAGGAGGGTCGGCGACGCGCACACAATGAAACACAAAGATACATACTCGTCGCCACGGAGGAACTCGGACGTGAATGCGAGATATTCGCGTGACAAGCCAGCGGACAGCACACCACCGTAAAGCTCGCTCTCTCGTACAGTCCCGAGCGTCGACCGTTTAGCCGTGCTCTAGAACGCCGTTACTTAAATGCGCAAAACAAGAGCGACAAAGCGAAGCAAACCTTGAAGGCAAAGTTTTTCAAGGCATGTGCAACGCCTGGGCTGGGCTCATAGCGACTGCCGGCCTTGACGAGGAAGGAGACGGCCGTCGTTGGTTGGCCATTGTCGACGGCGGCGACCTTGATTCCGGCCGTGTTTGAGTTGATAACGGTGGCAAAGGAGCGCACCAGACGTTTGGCGGCCGACGCCCGAGTTGCTAGTGGCATGTTCAAGTTTGGGACGAGCGGAGTTGGCCCGAGTTTATCCGAGCCGAGCCGAAGGCAGCAACTCAACTGTCAGCGTTCATGCAAGAGCCTACAGATTAGTTCTCCCTGCTCCAACTGCGATTTGGAGAATTGGCGATGGAATGTCTCTCCCAATTTTTGCACTCCATCATGTCCATGGTGAGAACACTGTTCATGATCTTGGCGGCCAGAAAAAGTTGAGGGAGTATATTAATATTCCTGAATCCTGCTCAACCATGTAGGTTTGATTCTACCCGACAAATTCACTAGTTGGCATTGTGTCTGGGGTAAGTAGCACAAATGACTTGTTTCACTAGCATTCATCCATGCAGGGGGAGACGAGGAGTTTAACCCAGGCAGTTGTGCCTTTGGCACAATCATCCTGGCAGTTTGCTGTGAAATGTTTTATCCTGGCAGTTAAAAGTGAAGTGCTTTATCCTAGTTAAAAGTGAAGAGCATTATCCCAGTTAGCTGTGAAGAACCTATTCTGAGTTTGACTGATCTGACAAACCCAAATTGACAGCATAGATCCATGGTAGTGAATGCTCATTCTGGCACCTTCAGTGCCTTCATTGAGCATTCACTACCATGGACCTATGCTGTCAATTTGAGCCTGTCAGATCAGCCAAGTTTTGATTTCAAGTATAAAATGAATTTTGGTTTATTAATTACAATTGCAATTCTCTAAATACTTCTGTCCATACTACATTTTGAGTCTTGGTATGTCTTTGGTTCTCAGGGAAAACTACTTTGATGTTTCTGGGATGAGTGCATCTTGAAAGAGCAACATACAACTGTCCAT
>JBBPUL010000216.1:0-29217 GCA_038094675.1 Spongispora temasekensis
GGGGGGGGAAGGGGGGGGTTGTTCTCCCAGGCCCGAGACCGTGCCGGACGTGTCAGGGTTTTTTTTTTTTTTGCTCGTGTGCGATCGGTCGACGGAGAGAAACAGCAACACACATTCGAGGGGGGTGGAAAAAAAGTCTTTTTTAAAAAAATATGTCACTCTCTGTGTGCCTCTCCCCCCTTTATTTTTTTTTAAAAAAAAGAAAAGGTTGTAAATATAGATTTCAGTGGACTCGCCATCGACCAGGTACAGGGGATAGGTACCTTCACAAGTCGGGCCGATCGACACGGTGCTACATACGTTACACTGTGTGTGTGTGTGTGTCTGCGAGCTGCCCCTGAAGTAAGGTGAACATGCCTTCAATGAATCCAGCGTGCGGCTGGTCGCTCGAGGAGCCGAGACTGGAATCCCAACCGCGTCCAACAGCGCGCCACTGTCTTCTTCAAAGTGCGATGTGAATGCATTGAATGCGCTTCTGGAAAATGGAGCATACCTAGTGAGAGATTGGCAGCCCCTCCGGAAATAGTCATTGTCACCGACCCTTTCCCCAGCCGAGGACTCCTCCCCCCCCCCACCATCACCAAAAAAAAAAAGTACCCACGCATGGGCTGCTCAGGCGTGTGGTCAGTGAGAACGAGGTCGGCATACATACCAAGTTGATCCGTTGCTGTGTCCTGGCATCAACTTGACATTCCCATCGCTAGTACTACTAGAACCCGGGAGGCGGCTCCTTGCCACAGAGTTTTGTCCGACGGGAGGAAAGCTTCGATGGGTGATATGATGCTATTAGAGAGCTCAGTGCGTGCGTGCATTGGAAACGCGCGCACCCATTTCGGGGCGGAGCCATTTCAACACGCCTCAACTGAGTGGGTTGTCGGACAAAGAAAAAGAAAAAGAGATCAGTGCCTCAGTGCCTTGCGTGTGTGGGACCTGGTCCGACGATAACGGTTCGTTCGGACGGTCAGCAGCAGTATGCATGAGAGGCTATGATGACCCCTCCCGGAGTGAGAGTCCAGCAGTGCTTGCACCGCGGGCACGGCCAGATACTAGTGCTATACGGCGCGGTCTTGTCTGACCGCGCACAGAAACCCGCACTTTTTGCGAGAACTTGGCAGGGATTATTTAAACTTTTGTCTCCTCGAGTCGCTTGGCAGTGGTTGCGCGAGGACCGTCCGCCGAACAAGCTAAGGCGATGCAAAATCCTACTGCGAAGGCAACATGTCTTCAGCAGAGAATGGTCTGTAACCAAGAGACGGGGAAGTTATGCTGCTGATCTGTGACCATACGTTTGCTCTCGACTCTGGAAGTGCGTCGAGTCTGCGGTATCTAGCATCGATGCTGGAACCTTTTGGCGGTCCGGTACGTGCGATGGCAAAGGCCACAGCGAACGGCGAGTATGATCTTGTGAGCCCGGGAGATGATTACAGCGCGCAAACATGGCGAGTCACGAACCGTCGGCCTCGAGCAAGTTACTACATCCACCGGGTCGTGCCAGGCGACGCGCGTCTGCTGTTCCATGTAGCTGTCTCCGTTGAAGGACGGCAGACGGGCGGGACAGACTCGGGTCAGGCGTTGGTCTGGGATGCGGCGAGGACGACAACGTTTGACGACTGCACGCGGGGGCGTCTTGGGTGTCGATTTCTCTCCCGACTCGCCGCCGACGGGCTGGCGCAGGCTCGTGATCGCTGCATCCGCTCACGACCGGGCCACTAGCAACTAATCTATCTAGGGCTCTCTGCTTCCTGGTGACGTCAGCCCAAGAGTATGCATCTGCACTTGATTCAACTCTGGATCCAGCGACCACCAAGTCAATTTTACGAGAATGGGTGAATGCATCATGTAAGTAGTGCACGGAGAGAAGTGTCAATGTGAGTAGTGTGTTTTTCTGGATTTTGTCGCCTGTCATTGCTTACGCTTCCGACTTGGAGTTCACAACCCCGGGATTCATGACCATATCGAGTGGACTTGTCGAATCCATGATGCAAGTGAATGCCTGGTAATGGTGGATAAATTGGAGGCCGGAGACACCGCATTGTCTGGGAGCTCCATGATAATTCCATTGCGTATTTTTCGACTGCGCTCTCTCCCGATCCCACCTCATCACCGCTTGATCTGTTAGTAAAGCGAAGTAGGGTGTAAGCAGCCCAGGGATCATGAGAGAGATGCAGTGAATGACGCAAACAAGGTGTGTCCATCGGCTCACGCATATTTGTCCCTTTTCATGATATTATTAGCTGATATTGCTTGCACCAACCTCTCCATTGGGGTATCAGAGGAATTATGGCAGTGCAGTTGAAGCATTCGAGACGATGCTCTTGATGATAGTGCAGTCATCTGATCCAGACGTTCACGGTAAGAGTATGCATCATGCTACATAACGTGCTTCTAACCCTTGGTCCTACTATAGAGCTACATCGACAATATGCAAATCCATCAGAGACAACAACCGCAATTCACCAGGCTGTTCCGGAAGCCATCTCCAACTCGCCACGTGTACGAGTTATGGTCGTGTTTGTGACAAAGCAGAACAGGCAACGGTATTCGAGTCTGTTTCAGTCTTCAAGGAGCTGATTTCCTCCATGACGACCGGCATTGACTACACGCGCATCGAGAGAGAACTATCACTATGCTACGTTTTTGCATCGATGGGAAGAGAATGTGAGCCTCTGTTCGACAAAATCATGCGCGTGCTCTCGTTACCATATTTAGGTGATACATATGAAGGATCTGCGCTGACGGTTGGCATCTATCTCCGTGACGTGCGCTCTCCGTCGGAGCATGGGAACCTGATGAGAAGCGTCCGGAACGCTCGCGCATGCTTGCATGGAAATTTCAAGAATCCAACGCGTCAAACGTGATCCGATTTTACAACGCAAGACTGGAAACCATACCTGAACCTCCGGATTTCTACTGTAACCACGAGGCGTCGCGGGCCATTATCTCGGAGATGGAGGAGACCGCCGGTCACCGGTGTCTCGGGTTCGAATTTTGGCGGCACTGCTCCAACCTGGACGAAACGACCATCCGCGAGAAACTACGTCTTTTACTTCGCAGCGAATTAAAAAAAGAAAAGAGATTCTTGTATGATAGTTATCGCCGTGTTCAACTCACTGCTAGCACTGACGCATATTCCACAGGTAATTCGAAGCACCGACATGGCCGCCCGGGTGAACGAGCCTCGTCAGCGAATCCAAACGGGATAGGTCCACCGTGGTTCGAATCTTCACGGCTCCTTGAATCTCACCACTCTCACCACGACGTGCCAGCGAGCGGGATGCATCGGCAAATGCTAGTCGAAATTGTCCAAAAATTTGGCGCACCTAAAATGTCGTGGGAACATTATTGTACCCTCGTTTTGGAGCTCTGCGAATTCGAATCCACACCTCCTCAGATATTAAGTTGGTGGACTTTGATTGTCCCCGACTATACCTGTGGAGCAAAATCAACAAACAAAGGTTTGAAATGAAAGCTAATCATGTAGTAGTTTATGTATGACTTCCGTCAGTGGGGGCCGCACGGCCCGCACCCAGCATGCTTGAAATGATGATTCGGAGCAATTCCACAGTGTTCAAATGCTAGAAGATGAACTCCCGATGTTACAGCCGTTTGCAATAATTATTTAATTATTAGTGATACTCACAGCTGAGTCTGAGGGCTTCTGACAGGCTTCTGACATAATAAATAATTTCTCTGACTGGTTCTGAAAGTGCATCTGGAACAGTGGGTATGGTCCAGCAATTCAGGCGGAGCCTGAACCTTATCATGCCAGTATATCGAACACGACGTTCATCCAGGATTGCCCGCAAGGCATTGTCAATGGAGCCACAAGTCCCTGCCAGCACATACCAGCAACTCCCAAATCTGCTGCCTCCAAATCCTACTAGGGGCCGCCATGGCGGCCGAGGTTCCAGAGCTCAATGCCCCTCCCAGATACAAGTCCAGACCCCTCCGCCCTCTGATGCTTCATCCTCAAATGCTCGGTTCACTGGCACCATCCACTGGACCACCCACCAAACGAATCTGCTAGTTACCTGGTTCAAGGAACCGTGACCACACCATCTGAAGTGACCTAACCAGGACACGACCATCGGCCTCTACTAACCACAAGGAAGAGAAGACTAAAGATGGGGGACCGCGACTTAGGTCACAAAGACACAAGAGGTCGAAGCTGGGGACAGCTCGACTCTTGGCCTGGTTTATATATTGTTTACTACATTAAATACATGAGGCATGACTAAGCTACATGTGTCTAACATGAGGCGGTCTAGACTACTGATGTCATAGATAAGAGATAAGAGGGTCCAGACCTCTGACATCATTGATGATGTCATATCACGTGATCGGTCTAGACCAGTGATGTCATATTACGTAATACGGTGTGCCACACCGTTGTGATGAGAAAATGAAGGCGAGTTTGAATAAGGTTACAACACTACCCCGTCTTTAGGTTGAGATTCCAGATCAACCAGAGTCATAAAATAGAGATGTGAATTCTTGGAGAGTGACTCCTTGTACTTTTCGAGGCACAGCCGGATTTTTTCGATGAAACTCCTTAATAGCCAGAGGAGCATTGGTGAGATCAGCCGCTGGCTGCCAGGTGGCGTCACTGACGTCATATCCCTTCCATTTGACCAAATATGAAAGTCCACGTCGAGTGGAACGTGAGTCGAGAATTGATTCTACTTCAAATTCTTCAGATCCATCTTCAGATATGTGTACTGCATCAGGCTTGCTGACAGGTTGACCCGGCAATTGATCTTTGAATGGCTTTACGCGAGAAATGTTGACAGTAGGATGTATTTGTATTCTGGCCGGCAGTTTAAGCGTGACGGTGTTAGGGGAAGTTTTTAAAACTTCAAATGGTCCGATCCATTTCTGTGTGAGTTTCACGGACGTGTAAGGCAACTGTAAATGTTCCGTTGATAACCAGACGGAGTCGCCAACTTTATATTCCGGTGCCGCTGATCTCTTCTTTTCAGCCTGCACTTTCATTTTTTCTGCGTTCACATGAAGGGCATTCTCTACTTCTGCGTGTGCTTTTCCCAATTCTGTTTGAAATCGTCCTGTGATAGAGGTATCATGTTTCATCTCAAATCCCATGTGCGGCATGTAATTTCTAGTGACTGCGAAAGGAATGCTACCGGTAGCACGCATAACAGTGTTATTATGTGCAAATTCTGCCATTTTGACGTATTCTGGCCAAGATTCCTGATTCTTGGATATGTAGCATCAGAGATACTGCGCTAGATCATGGTTAACTCGCTCCGTTTGGCCATCTGTTTGCGGATGGTAGGCGGTAGAGAGTTTCTGCTCGATCTTAAGCAATTTACACAACTCTGTTGTGAATGCTGAAGAGAACTGAGGTCCTCGATCTGAAACGACTGTTTTGGGTAGTCCGTGTTTGCACCAAACATGATCCCTGAATAATATAGCCAGCTCTCTCGAGTTGATAGATTTGGAACATGGCATAAACACCACTTCCTTGGAAAATCAATCTACGACGACACAGATGGCATCTAGGCCATTTACTGCAGGAAATCCAGAAATAAAGTCAACTGATATATCCTCCCAGGGATGTTTAGGAATGGGTAATGGTGCCAGTTTTCCTGCTGGGGGTTGAGATGATGATTTCGACTGTGTGCAAATCTGACAACGATCAACGTATTCATTGATTTCTTTTTTCATCTCAGGCCAGAAGAAGTGCTGAGAGATAGTTGATAATGTGCACTGTTGTCCTGCATGTCCAGCAATCGGAGAATCGTGGCACAGTGTGAGAAGTTCTATTCTTAAACCAGGGGGCACGAAAACGTGATTTGAATCGTTGATAAATACTGATTGCTGTTCATCAAACCAGCAAGTAACGGATGATGGTATTTTTAAGTTTTTTGACATTTTTTGTAATTTCTCCAGGAACGGCGATTCTAGATGTACATTGTTGATAATGACCTGCGGTGGTAATACCGTAATATTCTCGTTTAGGTTTTGTACCGCATCACCGTGGTCTGGTCTCCTGGACAAGGCGTCTGCCCTGGCATTGGTGGATCCGGGTTTATAGATTAGGACGTAATTAAACTCTTGTAACGTAGCATGCCATCGAGCTTGGCGTGGCAATAAAGTTTGTGGTTTTTTCCAGTATTCTAGATTCTTGTGATCTGTCCAGATTTCGAATCGTGGACTTCCAATAAGGTAGTGATGCCATTCTTTGAGTGCGCGAATGATAGCGGCCATTTCTTTGTCGTAAATAGGGTAATTTCGTTCTGCTGCATCGAACGAATGCGAAATGAAAGCACAAGGTCTCCAGAGTCCATCATTACAGTGAATTGAAAGTACGGCTCCTGTGGCGATGTCCGAAGCATTGGTTTCTACCCTTAACTCTTTCGTACTGTCTGGGTATGCGAGTAGTGGGGCTTTCGTGAATTTATCTTTTAAGGTTAAATATGCTTCCTCCTGTGCTGGTCCCCAGGACCATGGAACATCCTTTTTAGTTAATTCCGTTAACGGTTTCGCCGTGTGTGCAAAATTTTCGATGAAGCGTCTATAGTAGTTACATAGTCCTAAGAATAATTGAACCTGTTTCACTGATTGTGGTTGTGGCCATTCTGCAATTGCTTTTGTTTTGTTTTTCTGCATGTCTACCCCGTCTTTAGATATGACCATACCCAGATAGTCAACGGTTGATTTAAAGAAAAAGCATTTAGAAGGTTTGCAATAGAGATCATTATCCCATAAGACCTGTAAAACTTCGCGAACCTTTTGCGCGTGCTCAGCACGAGATAACCCAGTAGTAAAGACAATGAGATCATCCAGATAAGCACCAGTGTCATCATAGCGATCATGGAATAAATCGTCCATCATAGCCTGAAACGTAGCAGGCGCATTTTTGTATCGAAAGCTCCTTTCCATTCATCACCCTCTTTCATTCGTACGTTGGTGTATCCCCAACGAAGGTCCAGCGTGGTGAACATGTCGGCACCACGAAGCCGATCAACCAGTTGATCAATACGAGGCAATGGATATGCGTTTGTAACGGTCCCGTCATTGAGGTACCTGTAATCCATCACCAATCTCTTTTTTCCGTCTTTTTTAGGTATAAAGAATACAGGCACCGTCTGGGGCGACTTTGAGGGTCGAATATACCCTTTTTCTAGTTCTCCATCAAGGAATTTGTGAATCTCAAGTAAGTCCGTTTGCGACATAGGGATAACATGGCCCTTTTTAGGAACAAAGTCCGGTTGCAAGTCAATTGCATGATCCCACGTTTTTCGAAGTGGCATGCACGTGGATTCTTGTTCTGAAAATACGTCTAAAAAGTCATGAAATTCACTAGGAACTTCCGTTTTTATTTGTTTTTGCTCTTCCAGCAATATTTTGTTGATGCCCACAATGTTATAACGCGGAAATGACATAGTATGATTCTTCCAATCTATAGATGGGTTGTACTTTTTAAGAAACTCGTATCCTAAGAAGACTGCGTTTGTAGCTAAATTGGATACGTATAACGTTAGGGGAAATGAGTATGCAATCCTGTTGCCATCAATCATTTCTGCGTGTACCTGACACACGTGAGTGATTCCTCTTCCCACGTTTGTGGACCCATCGGCATTTCGTACTTCGATAGGTCATGCCAATTCTTCGCAAGCGATCGCATTGGCGGTGACGAAACCTTGGTCGACAAAGCAATAGGTAGCACCGCTGTCGACTAATGCGGACACCCAGACCGAAGATTGATCATTCCTTCGTAGTTTAAGCTCCACTTCTAGAGCATTCTCTCGCAGGTGCCGTGTCTTATATGGCATCATCCTAATGTGTTGAGGGGTTTCATAATTTAAAGTATTTTTTTGTATTTGTGCGAAATTAAGCACCCAATGTTTTTCTTCCAGGGCCGAGCTCAATTGAGACTTCGCAGCGGAATATTCATCTGATGGGCTACCATAACGAGATGACAGTTCATGTGAGGAGAACGAGACAGGCTCATAGTTTTCGTCCTGAGCCATTTTGGTGAGTTCTCGCATGTCAAACACTTCATAATTAAAAGACGAAGACAAATCGACAGAATTAATTACAGGGGCTATTTCTTCCCATTCAGGCTCATCATAATAAGAATCAAAAACTTCCGAAACAGGTACATAGTCTGAAACAGTATTTTTTGTATTTAAAGAATTTTCGTAAGAACTATTACTAAAAGAAATATGGTCCGAGACCTCAGACACCCTCATATCTGAAGTCGGCCTCAAAAACCCGCCTTGGCACGTGCTTCTACTGCGAGCCGATCTCGCCAGTATGCCTCGGCTTCTTCCGTCATCCAAGCCTGACGGTGGGCTGTTGCCGCTGGTTGCGGCGCTTGTGGGGGTAGGGGCAGAGCAGAGACTTGCTGCTGTTGGGGGTGCCAGGATGCAGTGTACCCTGGGGCTTGTGAAGGGAGAGAGGAAACTGCCTCTCTTGCCTCATACAAGGCGCAATTACGGGGGCGACGAGAAGGGTTTGTAGGACACATTGCCCAGATGTGACCTTTTCATTGACAGCCAAAGCATGTTCGGTTGTCGGGGGTGGATGGTGTGCGTGGGGTTTGTCGGTCTATCTCCATTGGGGCGCCTTGACCGGGCTGAGTACCGGTTGGAGTAAATCTTTGTTGTCCTGGCATAGGAGGACATGGGAGGGGGCAAGCGCCAAAGGGACGGGTGCTGGGCGCACAAGGAGTAGTGGGGCCGATAGTAGGCCTGGCCAAGGCGATCCTTTCGAACTTCTGATTAATTGCCGTATAGGCTTCAACCAGTCCTTTGTAGTCGTCATCATCAAGCACTATGCCATGTAATTCGTGCTCGATATGGATCTTGTATTGCACCGCTCTTTTTAGCAGGTGCACTGCTTCCTCGTTGCTGCATTTGGCGTCCGAGAACAATGCCGCAAAATCCCGCATGAAAATGGTGAAGTCGCCAGTTTGTTTTAGGTTTAATAATTTTTATAAGCTTCATGGCAAAGCGTGCCTATAACGAAGTATGTTGTGATTTCTTTTTCTAGAACGTCGATGGTTGGCCAGTCTGGAGCGTCCTTATCCCCGAATTCTTCGAGTGTGCTGATAGCGAATGGGGCGGCGTTGCCTATCAAGCAGGTTACCACCACGTACGTTGCTTCGCGTTGGTCTAGGCTCTTCACTTTGAGGTATAATTTCATCTTGGCCCACCAGAGCCGGAATGTACTCTTGTTCCTGTCCCATACTCCAGGGTCCCCGATGGTCCTTTTTGCTCGTGTGGTCACATCGAGCTGAAGGTTCGCCAATTGGTCGGCGAGGTCGTCGATCTTCTGGCTGACTCCTGACATTTTCATAGATTATAAAATTGGCGGTGGCGGCGTAAGGGTTGGAAGAAGGTGGTGTGGAGCGGCGAGCGTCAAAAAACAATTGAAGGAGTTGGGGGGGAACGTTTGCTGCTTCAAGCTGGAAGCTGGTGTTGCCGGTCCAATCCCACTCAGGCTTTGGGGTGGTCTTTCGAACGGCGAGGAATTCGTAACCGATTGTGCACATAAACTAAAATAGAAACTCGCTTGCCACTACCACGAAGAGGGCTCCACGAGGGTTTCATCTCACGAGGATGAGTCTTGTATGCCGGCTCGGGACCGGAGAGTCGAGGGGGAGGAACCGGGGAACTGCCTGGCTACAGCTGACATTTTAGTATGCCGAGACTGCAGATCTTTCGGAAGAGACTGCGATTCCACTACTTTGCACGGGTAGTACCGCTGCGCTGACCCACTTTGTGCCAAGGGATTGATCCTTATTTCCTCGCGGATAGCCGTGTCCTCTCGAATGAGGTCTAAGCGCTACCAAAGCGAACAAGTATGACGGCGGATGACCGTATGACAAAACATTTTATGTAGGAGTGTTTTTCTCCTAGCTATCACGGAGCAACCGCGTTCCCAATAGAACGATGGCCACTAAACGCCTGTGGATCGGCTTTCTGAACACGAGGAACGACGACAAGCAAGGCGCGTATGTAACCGGCGCGATCAAAGAGGCGGACGTATGGGCAGCTTTGACCTAATGAAGTGACCTAACCAGGACACGACCGTCGGCCTCTACTAACCACAAGGAAGAGAAGACTAAAGATGGGGGACCGCGACTTAGGTCACAAAGACACAAGAGGTCGAAGCTGGGGACAGCTCGACTCTTGGCCTGGTTTATATATTGTTTACTACATTAAATACATGAGGCATGACTAAGCTACATGTGTCTAACATGAGGCGGTCTAGACTACTGATGTCATAGATAAGAGATAAGAGGGTCCAGACCTCTGACATCATTGATGATGTCATATCACGTGATCGGTCTAGACCAGTGATGTCATATTACGTAATACGGTGTGCCACACCATTGTGATGAGAAAATGAAGGCGAGTTTGAATAAGGTTACAACACCATCCCTACAGAGCGAGCATTGGGAAAGGACAAGATGGCCATCCAGATGGCGATCACCCAATCAATCTTCAGCAATGACCCTGTATGGAGAGATATCTTTGCAATACCAGCAAACCACAAGAAGTTTGGACTGTTGGTTGGGAACCACATCACATAGTAAGTCGTGGTCACTGCCACACACATTTTACTGACATTGTCCAGTCTTCAAAAATCATTCATTGAAAGTTACAAAAAACTGCACCAAATGGGCCAAGGTATTCAGCCTGGAGATGATGCAGTCAACCTGCAAGAACAGGTTGCCTCCACATTCCCCTGGTACAATGATCTCTTTCCCATCTGGCAAAGCATACCAAACTTCACTCCAACCCTCATCAACTCAAAACCGGGCCAGAATCTTGCAATTTGTGTGGGGCATGGTTGCCAATCTCTCTGCCGCCATGCCACCCCCCTCCGGCTCTGCTGGCCACAACTCGGGCCCTCATGCCATCAAGCAGCTTGACCCTCACCTCGACCCTCACCTTGATCCTCGCCTCAGTGCCCCTCACGCTGATTTTGAGGCATATGCTGTGCACTGCCTCGACCCTCACCCCAGCCCCCCTTGTGTTGAGGAGCAGCTTGACCCTCGCCTTGGTCCCTCCACTGGCAGTGGTCCCTCTGACTCGGCACACTACATAATTGACCCCCACCTTCAAGCTCAATGCCCGCCAGCACCTCCAATGGACATGCAACTCGAAGATCTGCCTCTGCTGCCTCCACCTCCACCACCACCTCCTTCCCCCCCCCCCCCCCTCCCCCTACTACATCTTCCTTCTCCGGTGTGGCCTGCACCCGACAATGATTTTGAGATGGATGACAACTTTGATGACTTGGAGTTTGACTGTGACTTGTCTCAATCACATTACTCATGCCATGCTGAAAAGCATAAGGTAAGCAGATTTGATTTAAATTAATCCTTACACATATGATATTAATTTTCTTAGGCCATCGATGACCCCTCTCAGGATTCTAATGAACTCAACACCACTGACGATACTGCGATCAGACACATGGATATGTCCAATTACAATTCCCGCTTGTCTGGGTTTCAGCACATGTCCACCAGGGCCAGTGCTGGTAAGCATTCAGATGTTCGTTCTTGATATTTTATATGTCGGAATTGACAGTGACACACAGCTGCATCAAAGCCAGCTGGATCATATTGCTCACATGCTCTGTCGTCCATTGCATCATCATGCGGCACCAGTGGTGGTGGTGGCAAGTCACACAAATCGTACCAACTGAATTTCTCACCCGTGTCCTCGACCACAGGTCTGTTGACATTATCCATGGCTGGTCGTGGCAAAGGTAAATGAATCAAATCACAAATCAATGACATCAAATCACAGCTCTCTGATGCCTCCGCTGAGTCAAGTCGAGACAAGCCTGGATCTCACCAGGTTGCGCTGTTGATGGAAAAAAATTGCCATCTACAATTGAAGGTTGAGTATGCGAAGGTGGAGAAGTTGGCACAGCTCGAATGTGAAAAAATGTTACACGATAACGCGAATGCGCAGGCTGCACATGAGCACTCACTCAAGGACAAGAAGGCAGATATTTGGCTCCAGGAAGTAAAGGTGATGGATAAGGAAGCTGACATTCATCTTCAGCAAGCAAGGACTGAGGCTGCCAAGATGCAGGTGGAGTTGCTTTGGCTGCAGCTAAAGATGAGGGGAATTGCAGACCCTGAGTAGTCTAATGTTGTCTGTAGTTCTATCAAATCTGTTGTTTTTCATGATGTGGTGTGCAACAATTGGTGCATCAACCTGAGTTGAACAGCATGACCTGGCCAATTGGCATCTGCTTCCTCTCCTATATCATCAGCTCCATCCTCAGGTGGACCTTCCTGCATTGCCCAAGTCTCTGAAGCCCCCCTCTCTCTGGATTCCAATTCAAACCTCTGCTCCTCAAAGTGAATTATTATGTTGTGAAGGATCAGGCAATAGATGATCCAGTTTTGAGCATATATGTATAAAGTTCTTTTCAGAGCTGATAGGAATACGCAGCTCATGCAGTGATTGAAAACGACCCTTGAGTGCACCAAATGCATGTTCTACTCTGACCCGAACCTAAATATCAAGTAAAGCCCAATGAAGAAGAATAAAAATAAAAATAAAAATTACCTTGGATAAAAAGTAGTTGAATCTACCTTGCTTTCTATTCAAGGATGCACCCCTTTGCCTTTTGAAGGGGGGTACAAGCCATGGCAAAATGGGATAGGCACTGTCCCCCCATACCCACTCATCATCTGCAAGAAGAGTCTCATGTCATGCTCCTCAAAGACTCGAGTACCCCTAAAGGCATTTGAATCATGTGCACTCCCTGGATGGCTCAGCCCATAGTCCACAATATGAAGATTGTGAGGCATAATAATTATCTATAACACCCAAAAGTATTTGTTGTAATTTTCAGATATAAAATCATTACTCACCTGGCAGAATACCTTGATTTATGGTCATAGAAAGTTTCACCATAATAGCCAGGTTTTTGCAACAAGGGGATAGAGGATCCATCAGCTGCTAACCAGCCACCACACCATTCTTGACAATTTGTAACTTGGCCAGCATATACCTTAGTATTAGCACGATCAGCAGAGTCAGGACCAGGAAAATTGATAAATGTATCATGCTGTGCAAGAAGAGCAGTCATGACACGATTGGTGCAGTTGACAACTGAGCCCTCACTAACACCTGCCCACAAAGCAATATCAAAAACCGATATAGCATTGCCATAATGCCCAGCATGATTGAGAAAAATTGCAAGTTGGACAGAAACAGGGAGTTGGGGAGAGGAAGGGGAGCAGGAGCAGAAGATGGGATGATTAATGATTTGACCCAGGATGGCATCAAAAATGTCAGGGTCAACCCTGAGCTTCTTGCAAAATGCATCAGGATGATTATGGTCAGCAAGTACCTGAATTTGAGGTGCATGCAAGGGGATAAGAGAACTACAAAGCATATGAGCCCGCAGAACCTCTTCCTCCAATGCTTTGATAGCATCAATGAAGTGATTATAATGACTAAGGGGACTCACTTCACCATTTGAGTCACTAGAATCAGAGACTCCAATCAGAGGAGTGATAGGGGAAATGGGGGAGATGATAGGGGTGTGGAATAGTAGTCCAAGTCCAAGAGAGCTACTGCCAGACTCAGAGGAGCCAGAGGAGCCAAGATCACTAGCTTCTTCATCAAACTGCTTCTCAAGGTTAGCCTATTAAAGCTGCTGAGCTAATTCCAGTGTAGTGTGGAGCTCCTGAAGTAAAAGCTGTTTTTCTGAGTGCTGGGGCATTGCAATGAGGAAGGGAAAGGGGGGAAAGGGCTAGCAATACATTTTCAGGATGATTTTAATATACATATGCCTACTTCCCACTAATTCCCTTGTATCAGGGCACCTGGGAATGCACAGTGGTGCAAAGCTCACTGTGCATTTCCTTCCTACCAAGCGTGCTTTCCCGATTTGGATTTGAGCACACACTGCACTGGGAACACTCACACACAAGCTTGAATTCCTTTTTTGGATGCAGCTGTGGCTGACACAGCAAGCACCACAGAGATGACTAACACAGCAAGCACAGTGTGCAACCTCAAGTGCATGTGGAGTTTGAAATTTGAGTGCCATACTTAAGTTACTCCTTGACTTTTCAATGACACTCTGAACCACTCTGACAATAGTCAGAGCAGTTTCAGAGGGTGTCAAAAAAGGCCTTGAGTGACACTAATAATGGCAGCCGCAGTGTGTGCATGACCCATTAGTTAAGTGAGATAGTCTTATCTTCCATCTTGTATCTCACATTAGATTTGCCCAAATGCCCGAGAAAACCATCACGCTCTGCCTCAATGAGGGTCAGAAAAAGAAACTCAAGCTACTCGAGGTCGATGATGAGGTGGTTTCAAGCCATTCTGGCCTGGGCTCTGATGATGAACATGGCAACACCTCTGACTTGACCAAACTGATCAAACAACTCAAGGATCTCTGCACCATGATGGATCCTCGCATTGTCCATAATGATAACACAAAGTTCTGGTAAAGGATAAGCCTCACATTTTGGAAGTGATACATGTTCATCTATCAATACAAACAAAATGCAGTAGTATGGCAGGAAATGCACCACACTATTTTCGAGCTAATCCAGGAAGAGTGCTCAAGTCATTGAGCCCTCAACAACGATGGCCAAAATAATACCATCAAGAGTGAGAAGGGCCTCAATGGTCATCTGACAGCCATGAACAAAGGCCTGGTTGGTATTGGCATGGTGTCTCCTAGAAGATCATCCATAACACCAACAGACCATTCTTTTATCTTTTGAAGTCTCATCTATGAAACTGATTTTATCTGGATTGTACTTTGCCATCCATGTGATGAAATTGGTATGAAGATCCTCATTGTGCTCCTTGGCAATGCATTTGAGCTTCTTGCAGCTCACATTGGTGTCCTCAAGCTCATGAAAGATGGGTGAAATGAACCGAAATGAACCGATTGTGTTTGACAAGAGAGAGCAGTTCATTTAGAAAGTACTCCAGTCAGGCACACACAAGACAGAGGATATAGTCGATATTGTCACAGTCAAGAAGGTGGGGTCGTTTCACAGAGGCTTGGGGTATGGGTTACAACATCCCCGGTCTCCCACCAGAGCTTAAGGATACAATAGAAGGTCTGTTTTGAGAAATTGCAGCATTCAAGGATGTCTTGAAGGCTCAAAAGGCCTTGTTCATGCAGCCTGATCACAGCGACCTTCTGTTAGAGTCGAGCTCCTCACACTCACTCAAAGAAAGGGAATGCTTTAGAATATCGAAACTAAAGAATACAATACATGACTTGACTACCTATATACTACTAATCATGCATTTAATGTGTGTTACAACATCATAGTCTGGATCGCTTGTGAAATGTGAAAGTGTGAAAAATAAAAGAGTTCTAACATTATCTCCTTTTCAAGGCCAAGTTGTCCTCAACTGGTGGAATATCAAACATAGAGTCAGGATATTTGTTGAATCATTTACAGTATTCAAGGAAGTCAGGTTGTTCGAATAGGGTAGTGCAGAGTTTCATAGTAGATTGGAGGTGCAGAGCTGTTGGATGTCAGTGATAAAATTCTTTAATGGCATCAGGAGCATTTTTTAACTCATTCTCTTTTAATCATGCTCATTCCTCTTGTGGAAAACCTTTCTAATGCATGAGATATTCTATTTCTCCTCTTTTTTTCTTGCAAATCTAGGACTTCTTCTACTTCTTGTTCTAGGACTCCTGATACAATATCTGGCAGAGGAGGAGGAGGATGCTTTTGTGAGGGGAATTTGCCAACATAGTAAAGACATAACAGACTTTCATGGAATACTGGATGTATCAATTTCCAGCTCTTGTCCAGTTTAATCTGGTATGAAGCAGATCCAACTTTCTCAATGATTTTGAAAGGTCTATATCTTTTGTCATCCAGTTTCTTTGCTGGTCAGTCTGATCTGATATTCGTCCCTTCTAGTAGAATGAGGTCACCAGGTTGGTAGTTAGGGCATTCCTTAGCAGTTCTATCATAGAATTTTTTCATATCATCTTTAGCCCTCTGAAGTGCCTGCGTAGCTATTTCCCTTGTGATTTTTAAACCCTCAAAAAATTCCCTTGCTGCTGGTATCTTTGTTTGTTTTCTCAGATCAGGAAATACCATCAGTATGTGTCCATTATTCAGAAGAAATGGTGCATAGCCAGTAGATGATGATTGTGCTTGATTATGCACAAACTCTGCCATTAGTATCTATTCTGACTTTGCCTGTGATTTGTGTATAGTCGTAGATACTGTTCAACTTCAGCATTCATCTGTTCAGTTTGGCCATTAGTTTGCAGATGGTAGGCAGTGGATGGGTTTACTTGGATGTGCAACATTTGATATAGCTTCTTCATGAATTTGGACACAAATTGAGGTCCTCAGTCTGATATCACCTTCTTTGGTGTGCCGTGTAGAGGGAAGATGGTGTCTCTGAATATCTTTGCCACTCCTAGAGATGTGATATCTGTTGTTATGGTGAAGAGGTGAATCATTTTTGTGAACCTGTCAACTACTATTAAGACAGCATCTTTTCCTTGGCTTTCAGGAAGAGGGCTGATGAGATCAATGGAGATGATTTCCCATGGGTAGGAGGGGATTTCATTAGGGTGGAGAGGTATATTTTTATTTTCTCTTTTTGTTTTTGTTTTTTGGAATTTATCACAACCTTTTATGTATTTTTCTACATCTTTATGTATATCTGGTCAGTAATATGTCTGCATAATAAGATTTTTTGTTCTTTTTACTCCAGGATGACCAGCTATAGAGTGATCATGATTTCTAATAATTACTTCTTTGTGAAGATTTGATACAAGTGGTACATATACAAGGTTTTTCCAATAGATTACAGTGACTCCAAAAACTGTTCCAATGCCTAACCCCAAACCAGGGTGTACAGTGCCCCGCAATCACCTGTGGGAATTTTGCTTAGCTTTAGTGAAGACAAATAAAGTACAAACCCTTGGCTACAACTCTGCCCCTTAGGTCATGTGATTTAGTTCAGGGGCTGCAGAGATATGACCATTTCAAAACAGCAATACCATTGGAACAGTTTTTGGACTTTTATTATGTAGTATAGAATCTTAGCTATACTGAACTTTATTTGGTATTGTTTGGTGTTATAAATATAGATATACATACAAACATTATGTCTGAGTTCTAAAATATTCCCACGCCTCTTTGTTCTTTACCACTACCATCATGCAATCACTCTCTGCCACCCAAAAGAATACCATTCTCTCCCAGCTTGATGCTGGTCATTCTATCTGCTCCATTGCCTCTAGCACTGGTGTAGGCATTGCTACTATATCCAAACTTCATTCTAAAGAGTGTTCTGACCTCCAAAATTCTCTTGGTGATCACCCATTTTCTTCTGCCAACATTCACCATGCTATCTATCTCATCTCATCTCAAAAGGCTGAGAATGCTGTCCAGGTCACCAAAGCACTCTCCACCATCACCAACCAGCCTCTCCATCCCAATACCATCCACCTCCACATGAAAAAGTCTGGGATGAAAGCTGTAGTCAAGTCCAAACTCCCTCTACTTTCTGCTAGGCATTGCAAGAATCATATGGATTTTGCTGTTGCTCATAAATATTGGACTATAAAGGATTGGAAGAAGGTGATATGGTTTGATGAGACCAAAATCAATTGTCTAGGGTCAGATGGAAGGAAATGGGCATGGAAAAAGCCAGGTGAGGGGCTCAGTGATAAGCTGGTACAAGGAACAGTTAAGTTTGGTGGAGGTTCTGTGATGGTATAGGGGTGTATGACTTGGGAGGGAGTTGGTTATGCTGCTAAGATTGATGGTAGGATGGATGGTGATCTCTACCTTCAGATTTTGAAGGATGAACTGCTGAATACTCTGCAGTTTCATGATCTTAATCCATCTGACATTATCTTTCAGCAGGACAATGATCCCAAGCATACCTGTAGAAAGGTAAAGGGATGGCTACAAGAGCAGGATTTTGAGAGCATGGTACGGCCTGCACAGTCTCCTGACCTAAACCCCATTGAACATCTCTGGGGTTATCTCAAAAGGAGGCTGGTAGAGTATAAAAACCCTCCTAATGGAATTCACCAATTGTGAGAGAGAATTCAGGAGACATGGGAGGGAATACCAGTGGAGGAGTGTCAAAAGTTGATTGAGAGCATGCCTAGAAGGGTTGAGGCAGTGCTCAAGGCAAAAGGAGGATATACCAAGTACTAATACCTACTCAGTATGAAAAGTCCAAAAACTGTTCCAATAGTATTGCTGTTTTGAAATGGTCATATCTCTGCAGCCCCTGAACTAAATCACATGACCTAAGGGGCAACATTGTAGCCAAGGGTTTGTACTTTATTTGTCTCCACTAAAGCTAAGCGAAATTCCCACAGGTGATTTCAGGGTGCTGTGTGCTCCAGTTTGGGGTTAGGCATTGGAACAGTTTTGGGAGTCACTGTACATCATTCTTTTTATTCCAGTTTCCATCTGTCAGTCCTTTCAACACCTTTTCCTCGCATTGTTCTTGACCCTGTTCTATTTGTCAAGCAAGATCTGAAAACTTCATGTATGCTTAGATGATTTTGTTGGGTGGAATGATGGTAACTTGGGAATTCAAAGGTTCTATTCCCTTTTCAAAGTCTGGCCTCTGAGACAGAGGATCAGTGGGGTTGGTTTTTCCAGGGTGATGCGTGATTGTGAAATTGTATTCCTGAAGAGTTTGATACCAATGTGCTCAGGCTTCTCAGCAAGACAGATCTTGAGGATGTTTGTAGAATTCCAAGTTCTTGTGATTGGTAAGGATGGTGAAGGGATCTTTGGCATCGAGGAGGTATTATCGCCATTCTTTGAGAGTGAAGATGATGGCCAGAAGTTCCAGATCTGCCCACATGTTGTAACCACAACAGCATTAATCTAACTGAAGCACTCTATGCATCTAAGGCAACCTTATTCTAGGGTTACAGATATGGATCCAGCCCCTTTCCCTTATCAGGCACCTTATTTATCTTATCTCTTCATCTTAGTGCCCTGATCTTTGTTTTTACTTATTGACACTTTTATAGATGCTCACCTATTCTATATCAGGTTGTATCTTGATAGATCTCCTGATTATATCTCCTATCTCAGATCTCGGATCTCGATCCAGATCTCAGGGCCAGGTAAGGCTATGCCTTCTCTTCCATTCCTCCCACACCACGGCATGTCTACTACATGTCCTTATCTCTGTGGTGCTACCCTGGCCCCTTCTTATCTCTACCTTCCTATTTAAGTAGTACCCTCTGCCCTCACCGGCCCTAAGCTGATCCATGCACATAGTATGCTAATATATATAGGGCACTTGATCAACTGGGATTCTCCAGCTTGATTCTCATCGTCCTTCTTCAGTTGCACCTCTTGTGGCCTAGCCCTAAGTGTATATCATCATCCAGTGTCCTCTGCTTAGCAAGGCATTCAGTTAGGTCCTATCGCTCACCTTCTCCTTTCTACAAGTCATCCCTCGTTTTCGCCCTCACCACTGGTATAGCCATGTACAAATAGTCGGCTTTCTACCACCCCTCCAAAGATTGCCGGGTTATAATAACCAAACCCTGGTGCAGACTAGCTCGAACATTCCCTTTGTGCTAACGCTCGCTCTCCAAGTCTTTCTCTCCTCAAAGTTAGGTTTAGTGCATTGCTAATTTGCAACACCACATGGTAGTTACATTCAGCATTGGAGAGGGATTTGGAGATATAGGTGATGGGATGCCACCTGTCATCTTATTTTTGGCTGAGAATGGCTCTGATACCAATACCTGAACTATCTGTTTCAACACAGAAGGGGGAGTTGTCGATGGGAAGGTGCAGTACAGGTGTAGAAGAAATGGCCATTTTGAGTGCAATGAAGCTTTGTTTGGCATCTGGGGACCAGAGGAATTCATGCTTCTTGGATGTGAGGGCATTGAGGAGTAAGGCAAGTTTAGCGAAGTCCTTGATAAATCACCTGTAGAAGTTTAGAAATCCCAGGAATCCTCTGAGTTGTTTGCACATTGTAGGGGTAGGCCAATCTAATACACCCTTAACCTTGCCTGAGTCCATATGAACTGAGTCATGGGAAATAATTACACCCAGGTTTTCTCTCGCTGACATGCCCTTTTGAAACACCAAGGTCAGGCAATGCACATGCATTCAATGACGATGACAATGAAAACGTGTCAACCAATGCATGTGTATGTGAAGGTGCCAACAATGACAACAATGTGCTACCAAACATGCCAACTGGCACGATGGCAGACACTGATGATGAAAATGCATTGGTGACACATGCACATGTGGAGACCAGACATGTCGACATTTTTCCAACAACGCATCAGTCAACACACATGAAGACAATGACAACATGTCCACATGCACGTAGGCATGACTGCAATGACTACATGGCACTGAAAGCACCAACTGGTGCATCAATGGACACTAAGATGATATTAATGCATCCAATTCTGTTTCTAATGTCTCAAAGTCGCATTTGGTGTATTTCAAATAAAGTTTATTGTCTCATAGAACCTGTAATACTTCATGGACTATTTGTCAATATTCTTCAAGAGTAGCAGTGAAGATTATAATATCATCCATATATATGACAACTTTTCCTCTGAAGATCAAGTCCCTAAAGATGTGGTTCATCATTGTTTGAAACATTGCAGGTGAATTTGTGAGACCGAAGAACATTACAAGGGATTCAAACAACCCAAGGTTTGTGTGGAATGCAGCCTTCCATTCATCTCCTTCTTTCATGTGGATATTGTTGTATCCCCAGCCTCGAATGTCCAGTTTAGTAAAGTATTTTGCTGATTTTAACTTATCTACCAACTCTTGTATGAGAGGGAGAGGGTAATGATTTTTAATGGTGATGTTGTTGAGTTGGTGGTGATCTTGGACAGATCTGAGTTTACCATCCTTCTTTTTGATGAAGAAGAATGCAGATGCAAAGGGAGATTTTGAAGGATGGATGTGTCCACTTTTAAGGTTCTCGTCGATGAAGCTTTCCAGTTCAATTTGTTCATCTGGTGTGAGATTGTATATTTTGTAATCTATTTTATGTGTTTCTTCGATTAGATCAATAGCATGATCCCAAGGTTGATATGGTGGAAGTTTATCAAAGTTTTCTTTTGTGAACACATCCTTGTAGTTATAATAGCACTTGGGTATGATTTCTTCAAAGGTTGCATTGGCTTTCGCCTTTCATTGTACAATTGCAATATCTGTGGCAACATTTCTTACATAAAACACTAGATCTTTCTCTGGTTCATCATCATTGTCAACCTCTATTAACTCTGGACAGTGATCATCTTTACACTGGAAGGAAACACTTTGTGATTGCCAGTCAATGTCAGGGTTATGTAATTGGAGCCAATTGTATCCTAGATAGATGTTATTTGTTCCTAGATTTGTAATTGCTAGTATGATCTGCTTATTGTGGTCCCCTATGTTTAGCTGAACTCTAGTGAACTCTGTGATTTATCCATTGGAGTTAGGGGTTCCATCTGCATTGTAGACTGGTATTGGCCATGGTAATGAATGTGTCTCAATTCCATATGTTTTGACAAACTGGTGATCTATGAAAGATCCAGTGCATCCAGAATTAATCAGTGCCTTGGTGGGAATGATGTTCCCATCAGAGATTACAATTTTGACCTCGATTTCTAGTGCAGGGTCTTTAGATATGCCTTTAATATACTTAGGTCATTTCTGTAATTCCCTTAGGGTTACTTAAGTCTTGAGATTGTTCATCCCTTTTAGTTGCCTGATTAACTCTGGATTTACTTCTAACAGGTGGGATTCATGTACAAAGGATCTTAGGTGATGTAATGATCATTGTGTATCATCTCAGTCTATGGTCTGTTTGATCCATTGTACTGTCCATGGGTCTGCTATGTTCTTCCATAGTCAGGGTGTTTGTCTGGGTCCTTTTTCTACCAGAGGTTTAACTGGTGCCATTTGTTTCAAGACCTTGACAGGGGGCCTCATGTCTTGTTTTGAGTCCTTAGTGGCTTGAACTTTAGGACATTGTAGGATCCGAATTTGACTTATGCCCATTGATCCAAACCCTTTTGTCCCTCTTTTGGTATCATTAAGGGATGACACTACTTTTATTTTGGGTGTCATGATCTTGGTTAGGATTATTTGGGCAATTTTGTCACCTTCATTCACCGTGAACACATCCTTTTCTTAGTTGACCATCAAAACTTTTACTTTGCCTCAGTAATCAGCATCTATTACACCAGCACTTATGTCTATCTCTTTTTTGGTGGCTAGGCCACTTCTGGATGCTATGTGGCCATAGTATCCTTTTGGGATACTTATTTTCAGACTGGTGTCGATAAGAGCTCAACTTTTTGGCTTTATGGTCATTGGTTTTGTTGCAAACAGGTCATAACCTGCTACATTCTTACTTCCTCTTTTGGATACTTTTGCCTTTTCATTCTCTAATTGTACTTTAAAGGTCTTGCCAGTAGTTTCAGTCTCGAGAACAGAATATTTATTTTTTGAAACTATCGACTATATAGGAGTAGTAGTTGACCTGTCTACACTCCTTTTTGAAAACCCTGGTCCTTTTTGATCTTGTCCATAGCCATCTTTAGGCCGTCTGCATATGTATACTCTATATTCACTCTCCTAAACTGCATGGTATGCACTTGGCATCTTTTAGGAGGATGTTCAGCACATGGCCACTTCTTGCCACACTTGAAGCACAGACCCTCAGCCCACACTTTTCCAATATCCATCGGTGCGCTGGAGCCAGGCTGTGTCCCAGTGGTGGTGAACCTGGGAGTTTCTTTAGGGTTTGGTTTTGCAGCTGTCTCTGCATTGGGGTGGTGAGGAGGAAACATGGGCTTGATGCCAAGATGGGTCTTTCAATTGGAGATCTCCTTAAGCATGTTTTGTGCTTCCATCAAGGCAGTTTCCCACTGCTATATGTCTTCTGTCACCAGTAGCTGTGGGCATGCTCTTTTCACATATTCCACAATGCTGTTTTTTATGCCATTTCTGGCAATGGAAATAAGGAGGTGTCCCTGCCTTATGTAGTCATAGCCTGCTTCCTAGCAAAGCTGTGACATTTCAATGAAGTATTCTTCGATGCTTTGATTGGCTCCCTGTTTAAGTGAGAGGAGCTTCGCTTTGGCTGACTGCCTTACATCTGATGGCATGAAGTTCTTGATAGGATTATTACAAAACTTGTTATATAACATCTGGTTTAGTTTGTGGCCCTGGGCCAATATGAAATGTTGGACGAATTTGCCCGCAGCACTGCCTTTCATGTAGGACAGTGTGATCATTATCTTTTGCCTTTCTAAAGGCTCTTTCATGTATCCTGCCAAGTAAATCAAGACGGTTCTGTGCCACTCTATGTAGCATGACTTTTTTACCATCAAAATTGCTTGGTTTGTTTGCAATTGACTTGCCGATATCTTTGTTGGCAATTGGAGGGGGCAGTGCAACATGAGGAAGCACTGGGGCAGAGGGTTGTCCTAGCATGTAGGATGCTGTATGGACAGGCTCAGTGATAGAAGCATCGACCTGAGTGGTGAGGATAGGCCCTGTGGCAAATGGACCCTGAAAGGTAAGGTGAGTGGATTGACATGAGGAGGTTGTGCCATTGAGGAGAGTGTGGATTTCCATGAGGGACCCAGAATTGGTGTGGATGGCACCATTGGTGGTAGGGGAGATTCGGTCATGAGAATAGGAGGAGGACCAGCCATTGCAGGATTATTGGAATAGGAGATGATCCAAGCCATCATCATGGCATGGAACTCATCTATAGTAGTAGCAACATGTGATGGATGAGGAGGTGGTGTATTTTGAGACCAAATAGGCCTCTTTGATTCAATGTGGGAGATGGAGAACATAATAAGAAGAGGAGGTTGACAAGAGTGAGATTTAGTTGGGGTAAATATGATTCAGAGATAATACTTAGATGTCTCATGAGGACACCATTTATGCCCATGCTCAGATGGGAGAGTAGAGGTTGGAGGAGACTGGGGATCTGCCTGGCTATGGCTGATGATTTAGCTCACCAAGGCTATAGATCTTATTTAGTGACAAAGAAACTGTAATTCGTCAAAATCCTGAAGGAAGTCCTGCAATATGTGGATATAGCAACTATATTTTGGACCAAAATATAATAACTGGCAAGGAGAACCTCGAACTACATTCTTTAGGAACACCTAATGAGGATCACATATGTGCCCTGAGCTTTTCTCGCTGCTACACATATGGTTCATGGGAATAACCCGAGCTGTCCCTTATCACTGGGAGCTGCGAGGTCTTTTCTGTCCAACGAATCAGATGCTGGTAAGCAGAAGTCACGTCAACCAGGGAAGGAGGGAATTTATGAGTGCACTCTTGATTGGATGTACCCTGGATGGTACAGAGCCTCTGCTAGTGGGATTTGGGCTTTTGAGACCTGTGTGCTCACCGAAGACCACTAGAAAGAAAGGGAGACATATGTACATGCTCAAAGTGAACAATGACAGGAGAAGATGAAGTGTGACATAAGCGAGGTAGTTGTGATAAGATGGGAGGGGCATCAGAGATCGAAGAGATTGGCGACAAGAGAGAGTTTCGATATTTTGTTAGAGTCAAGCTCCTCACACTCACTCAAAGAGAGGAAATGCTTTAGAATATCGAAACTAAAGAATATGATGCATGACTTGACTACCTATATACTACTAATCATGCATTTAATGCATGTTATGACGTCATAGTCTAGATCACTTGTGAAATGTGAAAGTGTGAAAAATAAAAGAGTTCTAACACCTTCACATCGTGGCTGATTTGACGGTTCACCATTGTTGTGTGTGGCTAGTAAGTTATGAGATTTACATGTGATCTAAATCACAAACACTGCTGTGGCTGCCATTATTATTGCAAAAGATAACTGAGAATGTCTTGAAGATGAGTTCATGGCATCACAACTCTGTCTGGGCTCTATCAGAGTACACCTTCGACCATTATGGGATTAGTTTCTGTTGTGAGTCCATTAGGACCAAATGAGAACAAGCAGAGCTCTGCATCATTGGTAAGCCCTTACTCATAGGAGGCTACCACAGGGGATAGATCTATCAGTGACCCAAGTTAATTGATTACCCTAGCTATAGAGTAGACACTGATAAAAGGGAACGCAAACCATAGGGGTGGAGGCAAGCAGACACACAGAAGCTCCACCCCACACCCTCTTCGCTCATGTAATCACGCATTGTTCCAGGTTAGCTACCACACCTCTATGACTCGACGCACGTTTGCCTCAACAAAGGTTATGAGCCCTGCGCTCTAACATTGGGACAACAAATCACATGGAATATCAGATGACGAAGACCCCTTCGGTGGATCCATCCCACTGCTTACCAACACCGACCCAGATCGGTCAGATAATGAAAACAATGACAAAGAAGAACCCACCACAGCAGATCGGGAAGCAGAAGTGGCCCGGGCATGATGGATATGCCGTCTTGAGAATTACTCAATCCAAAAGATAGAAAACTTGAACAACAGTAATTGGCTCACATGGCAACAACGCATCTGTGCTGTCTTCCATGTCAAAGATGTCTACGATGTAGTCATCGATGGAGCTCCCCGACCACATGATCCCAGTGACACAGTAGAATGGGATCTAAAGAATGCCATCAGCTGTCAAATCATAACATCATCTATCAAAGATGCACAGACCGTTCACGCCACGGGATGCAAAACAGCAGCCAGCATGTGGAAAGCCCTGTCTATTGCCAACACCCCCCAAGGCACGCAATCTATGCTATCGCTCCTTCACTCCCTCTATCGCACCGAGGCATCCGAGACGGATGACCTTGCAACACACCTTAAACATATGCAGGAGCTACATGAGCACCTTTCGACGACCGGTGAGCCCATCAGCAACCGCCGCTTCAAGTCAATCCTAATCGGCTCATTACCCTGCTCATGGGAACGCTTCACCACATCTTACCTTGGTTATCAGGCCAGCGACCTCAGCCGGGACAACCCCAAAGCAGATGGCATGACTGTCCATGAGCTGTGCACTATCCTTATAGAAGAAGCCAGACGACGAAAGGAAAAAAATGGTGACTCAGCCTTGGCCACCACCACTCCGAAAAAGGCCTCATCACATAAACGTGTTCCATGCGCCATCTGCAGACGAACCAACCACCTCACCCCCCAGTGCCGCTACAAAGACAAGCCAAAATGTGGCACATGTAGCAGGCTCAGGCACACAGATGCAGATTGCTTCTGCAACACCAACCAGGGACTGGAAAAAGCTCCCACACGTAACAGTGCTGGAAAAAAAACAGAGTATCTGCACCTTATGAAAAGAGAATAGGCAGTAACAAGAGAAAGGCATACATCTCGCAGGTGTCCACACAGGATAGCGAGTTAGCCAAAGACTTTGTAGCCCATGTAGCTATCAATGATGTCACAATGAATGAGGTCGATAAGGCCAAATTTTCAGCTTATTCATGGGTTGCTGACTCTGGTGCGAGCACCCATATCTGTGCCCAACGTGATGCATTTGACGATTATACATTGCTACCTGCATGCAGCATCCATGGCCTAGGCGGGCACAGTGTGTCTGCAATCGGTAAAGGCACCGTCACCCTTTTTGCCTGCCTCGGACAAAAATATCGGACACTCTGCTTGCTGCACACACTCCACATATCCACTGCACATCTGAACTTGCTCTCTTTAGATAAGGCAGGAGGGAGTTTCACATGTGAAAATGGGCGGATGCGTATCTATGATGCCTCCCACACTGTTATTGCCACTGCCAGTTGCCAAAATAAACTGTATTATCTCAATATGCAGACAGCAGACAATGCTGCACATGTTGCGCTGCACCTCAAATGCACCTGGACATGGGAGGAATGGCATAGACACCTCGGCCACATTGGCATGACGGGACTATGCACCCTACATCACAAAAACCTCATTGATGGTTTCTCTGTGTGTGATAGCCCACAGGACTTCAGTTGTGAAGCCTGTATTCAGTCAAAGCTCACCCGTGCCCCACTGCCATCAAAATCAAGCACTCACCACCAAGCCAAAAATTCGGCCACCCTGTATGGGTCCTCAATGAGGACTTGAATCCTTCGAAATTGGAACCGCATGCACATTGCTTCCTCTTTGTTGGATATAAGGATGGACTGCATGGGATTCACTACTTTGACCAGGACCATCGCACTGTCAAAGTTATGCGCACATACCATTGGCCTAGCCAGCTCACCCCGCCTGTTCAGTTTGAGGGGGAGTCAGGCAGATTGCGATCTCAAAATGAAAAAAAAACCTGTAACCGGCATGACTAGCAAGCACCAATGAGAAGCAAAGCCATCTGAAATGGCAACGAATAGAAATAAGTGCCAACAAACAGATGAGCAGGAGGTCGATGAGAATGAGGATGAAAACACACCTAATCTCAACACCAACCCTGATCCCAATGACAGCACTGAAGGGGACATCCAGAACGAACTGGCAGAACAACAAAAATCAGTAGCCGAGGCCGCTGCTGCTGTGTACACTGCATTTAGCGAAACACAGTTAACCAGCAATGACCCGAAAACGCTCCATGAGGCTATGCACTCACCCGAATGGCCTGAGTGGGAAAGGGCCATTAAAACAGAGTTGGAAACATTAAGGCAGATGGGAACCTGGGAGCTCACTGAAGCACCCAAAGATCGAAAGCCCATCACAAACAAATGGGTCTTTCAAGTTGTCCAAAAATATGACAAGGATGGCAACCTACAAAAATATAAGGCCCGTTTAGTTGCCAGGGGCTTTAGCCAAATACCTGGCATGGACTACAATGAGATGTTCTCACCAGTTGTCTGCCTTGAGACAATCTGCGCCATTCTTGTGCTTGCTGTCACCGAGGACTGGGAGATCCAGCAAATGGACGTAAAAGGAGCATACCTAAATGGGACACTCAAAGAGGAGCTATACATGGCACAACCTGAGGGATATAGCGATGGCATGTCCCATCTATGCCGCCTCATAAAAACCTTTTATGGCCTGAAACAAGCTGGATGCAAATGGAACGACGAGCTGGACAAAAAGCTCGCAGACAAAAACTTCACCCGCCTTTATTCAGATCCCTGTGTCTACATCTGACACACCGGCAATCTGATCGCGATTATCACAATATGGGTAGATGACCTACTGCTCTTCACACACGACAAAGTCCAGATGGACAGCCTCAAGGCTGAGCTACAGGGGTTGTTTGACATTACAGATCTTGGGGAGCTGAGCAAACTCGTCAGCCTTGAAATCACCCAAGATCAGACACATGGCAGGCTCACTATCAAACAAACAAAATACATCGAAAGCATACTTGAAAAATATGGTATGCGTGAAGCCAACCCGGTGTCCACCCCACTCGATCCGAACGTGAAGCTGGAACACCACTCGGTGGATGCCCCCCCACATCATGGGAACTATGCATCGCTCACCGGATCCCTCATGTATGCTGCTATCGGCACACGCCCCAATATCACGTATGCCATGAACAAACTTTGTTCGTTCAACAATAATCCCGACCTTACTCACTGGATGGCAGCCAAATGTGTGCTACGCTATTTGAAAGGCACCAAAGACCTTGGCATCATGTATGCTAAGAGCCCGATGGAACATGCCTTCCATGGCTATGCCGATGCCAGCTTTGCAACCAACCATGACCTAACATTGACGAGTGGCAATGTCTTCATTCTCAATGGGGGTGCCATCACATGGTGCTCCAAATGGGAAATAACTCCCACACTCTCCACTGCCGAGGCTGAATTCACCTCCATGGCACGTGCAACGAAAGAAGTTATCTGGCTGCGCAACCTCTACACAGAAATTGGTTCTTCACCCACAACGGCCACCATACTCTACGGGGACAACAAGTCTGCCATCGCAATTGCCACAAATGCCCAGTTCCATAAGCGTGCGAAATACTTCGACCTTAGGAACTTTCACATGCAGAAACAAATCAAAATTGGCTGCATCACATTGGTTTATTGTCCGACCGAGGAAATGATGGCCAATATCTTAACCAAAGCGCTGCCCCGCGGTAAGCACGACAAACACTGCCTCACTCTCGGACTACATCAGCAAAACCAGGATTTCACCATAGTGCTCATAGTGTTCATAGTGTTTCATAGTGTTCATAGTAACTCATAGTAATCATAGTACTCATAGTATCATAGTGCCATAGTGTCATAGTGTTCATAGTGTTCATAGTAACTCATAGTAAT
>JBBPUL010000217.1:0-29155 GCA_038094675.1 Spongispora temasekensis
GATGGTGCGTTCAGAGATCTTGAATCCGGTCAGATGTAAGATAGGAAGGACGGCACCCGACTCTGCAGGGTCGATGAATTTGTACCCATGCCATGCAGTCGCAGTGGGGCCTGTCTCGGCTTCTCCGTCACCGACCACGCAAGTGACAACGAGGTTCGGGTTGTCCATGACAGCACCAAACGATACACTGAGAGCATACCCCAATTCACCACCTTCGTGGATACAGCCAGGTGTCTCGGCATTGATGTGGCTGGTTCACTAAGGTCAATTTGGAGCGACATGCAATTGTGGCACAACGCTCGCCTCGGGAATCCGCCGGGAGTGCTGAATTTCGTGATCAGCCTCGTGAAACCAGCCTTGTCACGAGTATAGCGCGGCCAGAAGCATGCCAGCGCCTCCTCGAGCCACAGGCAGGACAAAATGGCAGGTGCACCATGTCCTAGCGTGAAATAAAATAAGAATGGTCTGCATCCTTTGAGAGTCACACTGACCAGGGCCTACGACAAGCAGGGAATTGAGGCCAGTCTTCTTGATGATGCGGTTCAGGTGTGCATATACAAGGATGAGGCCAGGGCAAGTTCCCCAATGGCCGAGCAAGCGATGCTTGATGTCTTCAGAAACGAGCTTTCTCTCGAGGAAAACATTGTCCCTCAGAAAAATCATGGCTGAGGTGACACAGTAAGTACGAGTAGAATGGAACAAGTTAGTGTGTGCTGGTCACCGGCAGCCATGTAATTCGCAGCTCGGACAAACTTGTCGAGAGAAGCACGCTCGCTGTCCGTGATAGGGGCGCGTGTGCTGAACTGGGCACGAACATCAAGAACGGTCTGGGGGAGTCGAGACGGTTCAGCGGGCGGATTGGGCTGCGCGAGAATCTGAGCAGGCATCGTGCACAAGTTGGAAGTGGAGAGCAAACCAGCACACTGGAGAGGGGCCAGCTCCAAAGTTGGGGGAATACGTCGAGTGACGTCACACTAAAAATAAATAAGTAAATTTTCACAGCCACAGCCAATAAGTGGTCCCTTGCTACAAAGTCCAGCCTAGAAAAAAAAAGAGAGTATAGCTACCCGAGAACAAATTATGGTACAAGTCCCGGTAGAGTTGGTAACCTTTTCTTTCTAGAGTATCCAAACACCCGCACAGAAAGCTACTAAGAGTGTCATACCAAGCGCAACGACCGGCGTTCGTAATGTTGTAGCACCACTCCATCCCGGGGGCTCGCCGAGGACTACAGATGTTTGTGTGAGATGATACGTAGACGTCACGAGGTTCCCCCGTGCATCGGTTGCGACTAGGGTATACTGGTCCGAAACTACTGGAAGCCCCGTCCCTCCGCTCATCGACGAAAGGGGAATGGGCGAGTATGTGCTCGTCGCAAGTTCTGAATCGACGATCTCGCCTAACCACGCAGGGACCGAGGTGTTGAAGGCATAGGGCGGCGTCGTATACGATGGAGTCGGCAAGAGATAGTTGGGTAATGTAGTCGGCACAAAGGCGGACTGGGACGAAAAGAACGAAGACACCTGGTCAGAGGACTCGACAGGCTCGGAAGCATTCGTGAGGGGGTATAAGCCAATCATTGGGGGTTGCACATCGTCGATGCCATAACTGTACTGGTAAGGATGCGAAAACACGCAGAACAAGACCGAACGCACCTCCAGATAGAATATACAGTTCGCAAAAACGGCGTCCCTGAACAAACTGTCAGCAAGACAATCTATGAAGGTGAGTAGACGACCATACCAAGCTGCCAATCAAGTCCATCTGGACTCGGGGGGGACGCTTTCGGCCAAGACAAGCATAAATCAGGATTGCCTTCCGTGGGTCCAATGAGATAGTCTGTTGGCTGAAGAATAAATGCGGTCCCATCCCTGCTTTCGTTAGTGCGGACACATACAAAGTAATCATCCGCATACCCAAAGCGAAACGTCATGGTAGCCGACGATGCACAAGGAATTGCCCACTGTCCACCTGAGGATCACCCAGTCAGTCATTGCAATATCCAGCTATCTTTACGCACTTTCATCTACAAGCCTGCTCTCAGGAAAGAGAGCATATAGTCGCTTCACCTACGAATGAGGTGAATTCGCTGCCATGTATGCATTCATTCGAGACCACCCACATCCTGGTAAGGTCCGTACAATCCAGGGGTTCCCCTGCATGCTACGTTCGGCATGCTGTGCTGATGCTCTGATATAAAATACTCACGTATCTAAGAGTGCAATGGAAGAATTCCAGGTTGGACCAGGATAGGTGGGTATCGGAGTTAGCACAGTGGTATTAATCTACCAAAGTTGAGAAAGTGTCAACACCTTTGCGTAGGACGCACCGCAAAACTTGACATTTGAATAGCCCAAAACATATATCCCGAGGTATTGGTTGTTCCTAAAGGAGAAAACGGGACCACCTCATTCCACACAATGTTACTGGCATTCCGTACGACCGTAGCATCGACAGCACCTGCAACTCGTCAGAAAACCCAAGACACCGACCATACCATCCCTTACCCAATGCAAGCGTGCCAGTGGAGTTGCGCGTCAAGTACAAACTAAAAATAGGATAGTCGAGAATGCCTTGCTCAACCAGAGTAGCCAGAAACGGTGAAGCTACCCAAAACCTCGCGAGTTGGCAAAATAAAATCAATGATGAGAACGCAAAAACATACCGTTGGGAGCATCCGCGTAAATCCTCGAATTGCGGGGAAATCCAAGCCCGAGAACACCGCTCACATCATCAATGAGCGTTACGTTTGAGTGTGTCACCACGCCTACAGCTCGCGGTGGTTGGTCATCAAAAAACGACAACGAATAGGCATGCTCCTCACCAAACGTCTGGTTGAGTGCTGTCACGTTCGAGACTTCCACAGACTCTTTTGCAACGAATCCGGACGCAACTCGAGAAATTTCACAATGTCATGATCCAGCTGCGCTGACACTAAAAAAAAAAACACTCACCGGTGCCATCAGCATAGCTAATGTTGAACGCCGTATCATTGTTGTTGACCGGTACAAATGTTGGCGATGCATACGTCAGTGGGTATTTCGGAACCGTCAAACAACTTTGGCTGGTACAACCCGTCGAGACCAACCAGACTGCGGCGTGTGTTTCAGAAGAGAGTAGAGAGTTCAGAGAATTCGAACAAACAGTCGGATGACCCCGTGTCGATCGACGCGCGAAAGCTGATGAGACCTGCTTGAATGACGGTATAGTATGTGCTTGCATGGATGAGCGCGCGCCATGCTGCTTGAAAACGATGGCTCACCCATCGTCTGCGAAGGAGACAGGAGAGATCCCGTGGCTGTTCGGGGACGTGCTGTTGAGCTGAGCTCGCACAGCGGGCAAGTCCGACATTGGCCTTGCAAAGGCTAATCCCAGAACGAACAAGGTCGATAACAAGAATGAGCGCGACATCTCAGTCCCTGCGGCAAAGCTAGGACATTCGATGTGACTGCTCCAGAGTGGCTGCGTCAGACGTTGCGAACGGCGTGAGTGAGGAAAATAGTCGCGGGGTTACGGTGCCGTTAACGTAGCCTTATGTTCGGGAGCAACTCATTAATCTTATAAATTATCATAAGGCAAGGCGAAGACAGAAGGCGAACGTTATCGGAGCATGTGCTCGTCAAAGTATATCTAATATCGCAGAGTGCAAGCGGAATCGGAGTGTAGGAAGACAGTTAGGTATCCAGAAACACACATAACTACATTGTAATACATCCAAAATTCCAGAACGAACAGACACATGAGGATACGTACGCTGTATAAGTCAAGGGCAGAGAAACAGAAAGAAAGAAGAAAGAAAGAAAAACGAGTGACGGGTATAAGAACAGAATGAATACGGCATAAGTAAGGAAATAAACTTCTCAAAACGATAGGTCCAGAAATTGTTTACCGCTTAGCAAAGACCTTTTTCAGGAGCGCCAACACTTTTGGCACGTTCAATTGAACGTACTCCAGGTCTAGCAGATGCTTGTTGTCTTTTTGCTGGGGGACACGCTGAGCACAATGACAAATAGAAAAACAAAATATTGCTACCTTTTCCAGTAAGTCATCAATTTTCAAGTCCATCTCGAGGATCGCTTTCTCTCGTCCTTTGTAATGTAGCGAGATGATGAACGTCCCAGGGCTTGGTGATGTAATATTAAAGTAAATATTAGGGCGGCTTTAAAGGAGATGCGATTATAGTCAGCCGACGGCGTTCCTTGCTCGAGGGTCAATAATGCTCACCGATTATCTGGAACGTTGCTCTCTACAATAATTCCTTCCTTCTCCAGTTGTGCGTGGGTGAAGCGATAGGGACCAAGTACTGCACTCCTCGAGGGTTTCCTCTCTCTGCCCCCAACGGTCACGACACCGACCGCCGTCGTACTTCCCTTGTCTTTGGATGCAGTTAGGCGAACATTCTGCAGGTATGCCTTGTATTGTTCAAGCTGCGACCGCAAGTAGCTGTTGTGATCACATATTGTCTTATAGACGGCCTCTAGAGATTTGGTCTCTAGCAGCACCTTGTCGCGAAGATTACCCAAATGGACGAGTTCTGCGGCTACCTCCTCCTGCATGAGCTTGTAGCCGTCTAGTTGATCGATGATCTTCAACTCTTCTAGCTCGCGCATCATTTCCTTGACCTTGATACCCTTGCGGACAAGGGTGGCATCTTTGGTAGTCGCCGCGCGCTCTGCCAGCGCACCGAGGTTGTAAGGCCGCTTCTCGGTGCCATGGGGGAGAGAACGAATGAGCTGGACGAGAATAGACTTTGTCTCCATGTATAGCATATCGCTCTGAGAGATCGAATCCATGAGCGCTGTGTGGAGGTCTTGAACAGGAGTCTCCCAGCGACTGTACAAGTTCAATTCGATGGTGCGGTTTTCTTTGCGAGGGACCTGAGGTGGTGCGGGGCCAAGCTCATCGGTGAGAATACGTAAATGCTGCTTGTCATTCGGTGACTGCACGGCGTGAGTCAATGGATTCTACTCGACGACCACCTCACTCACCAGGGTTTCGATATGTTGCAGGATCAATGCGTGAGTGTTGTACAGTTCGTTCATAGTGATGTGAATCGTAAGGTCCTTCTTGGAGAGTGCCATGTATTGATCCATCTGCATGCCGACGACATCAAAAACAAAGTTGGCAATACAAACAAGTGGCGACACACCTCCAGGGTCTCGTAGAAATCGCCGACTTCGCACAGGCTATTGAGGAATTGGTTGATGCGCGCCTTGTTGTTCTCGACAAACGGATTCAACGTGATCATATATGCCTCTTTGGCGTAAGAGGGCTTGTTGGCGAGATTCTGCAACATCTTTGCAATCTATAGGGCATGTGGTGGAGAAGGACGTATATTGACTGCGGTTGCTTACGAGTGTCAATGTCCGCCGAGGATGTTTGGCGGGTACACCATCGACAAGCATATAAGCTTGGGGTGTGACGATTGCAGGATTGATGAAACGCAGGAAGAAAAAGCCGCCTATCAGAGAACAAATAGCGTAATCTGTCGCTTCTGGATATTTCCGCTGTCAGGCTTTGTCAGTAGTGGGAATGGTGATCAGGCTGGCTGACGCACACGAGTGAGACTCCTGATTTGCTTGCAAATCCAGCGAATACCATAGGGGACGCTTTCCATGCTCTCGATGATGGTGACGAGGAAACTGTTGGCAATCTCCATTAGCATGGTGAGGCGAGGTGCAATGATGGCTTGAACGTCGGTGTTTTCAGCTGCGACTTCTGGAGGAACACCACGGGGAAGATTTGGAGGAAGGGTGCCTGTCTCTTCCTCGATTTGATTGATCATTTGCTCGTACACCTGGGTGTGTGAATCGAAGAGGGGGATGGGGGATGGAGGGACGAAATACCTTTACGGGGTTTATCTCAAGGTTGAGGTCTTTGTGTTCTATGAGGCTGTTGATACGCTCTGCGAGAACTCCTTTGAGGTAGCTCTGGCCGGGGCCACGACGAGTGTAGGTGGTCATCATGCGGGAGACGGGGGTGTTGGCTCGTAGTAACGAGCCAAATTCTGTGGCTGTTTCGAACTGAGCGGAGAGGACGGACTGAAACATGGTGAGGAGTAAATGTTCTTCACGGCTCTCGTATTGGTTGCCATAGAGGGTAAACATGACGGTCTGGAGGAGGGTGTCGATTTCGGACAAGCTGACGAGGCGACAGAGGTTTGCAATGTGACGGGGCTCGGACTGGAGGAGGAAGAAGAGGTTTGAATATTGCTGGAGCTTGCGGTCGTCGGGATAATGGCCCTCTGTTGGATCGACGTCTTCGAGAGTACGCTCGACTTCGCGTTGCTACAGAGGGTGTGAGAGGGAAAAGACAAGGGAGGGGGGTGGACGCACTTCGTCGGCGGCCATGCGGTTCTGGATGAGCAAGGCTATCCGGGAGTCGAGGTAGCGAACGTCGCGTTCGAGAACAAAGTTCTTCTTTGACTGTACGGATATCTTGCCCTTGAGGTCGCGAAGGCGTTTCTGGGCTGGGTGGGGTATGTGAAGGGACGTAGAAGGGGATGGGGGAGCACGGACCTCTTGCCAGATCGTCCTCGACCTCGACGTCCTGCTCTGCGGCCATGCTGAAGAGGGCGGTGACGCTGTAGCGATTGTTGTTTCTGTTGGTGAGCCGCCTGCCCATCGCGGCCATGGAGGACTGGTCGACGTAGGACATGGCGCGAGAAAGCGCGGGGGAGGAGGAGGAGGAGGGGGAGGGGGAGGGGGAGGGGGAAGAAGTGCAAGTTGTGGCTAGGCTGGGCGTGGCGCGGGGGTGTGACACAACTTGGTGCTATGCCCAACCAGTTGAGTGTTCCCCTCAAAAAGACGTATCCCGTACACATTCGCACACGCGTCCGCGACTATCTCGAGCACAACGCGCACGATCACCCAGACGCATATAGACACGATCTCGCCGAGTGGGACACCCTACGCACCCCCTGCCTCTCCCCCGACGTCCGCAACCCCGCCGCGTTCATCAGGTCAGTTGGCTCAGCATCGGGCCAGCTGAGCGGCTCAGGCTGACCCGCGAAGCTACCACGCACAGCTCGTGTTCATAGTCGCAAAGCTTCCCTCAGACGTCCGTGCAACCCGCCCTGCCCCCCTCCCCGCGTCGCTTCTGATCCCTCTGCAAATCAGATCGGCCTCGAATTCGCCTACGCTCACGCCTTTGCCCCGTCTGCAGCCCTCCCCGTCTCCCTCCACAGCCTCCCCTTTGAGCGCGCCGCGACCCTCTTCAACCTCGCCGCCGTCTACTCCCAGCTCGCCGCCGCAGAGGACAGGTCAGGCCAGGAGGGCCTCAAGCGTGCCACTCTCTACCACCAGGTCCGTCCCGCTCGCTTTCCTAACCCACTTCGTCTCAGCCCCGTTCCAAGAATGCCGCCGGCTCGTTTGCCTACCTCCGCACCTTCGCCCTTCCCAAACTCGCCATCCCCCCCGATGCCGAGGAGAATCCACACGATCTCACCCCCGATTTCGTCCGCAGTCTCGAGTTCCTCATGCTCGCCCAGGCGCAGGAGTGTGCCTGGCAACGCGCAGTCGCAGGTGTGCTCTGCTCCACACTTGCTGTTCTCCCCAGTCTCATTCCCCCCCCGCAACAGACCACTACAAAAACAGTCTTGTCGCAAAATTGGCTGCCGGCATCGCCTCACTCTACACAACCTCCTTGGACGCTCTGAGAGCCGCAGAGTCCCCAGTCCGCGAAAAACTCCCATCGGTAACCTTGCGCACCGCGTGCCGTTCATCCATATTACTCACTGCATTTCAAGCATTGGATCCCCCACCTAGAAACGAAACAGCGCCACTTTCGCGCAGCAGCCCAATACAGAAAGAGCATAGACGATCTCGAAGCCCACAGGTTCGCATGGTTTGGTTCCCCCTTTGCAACCATTCACACTCTTGCAGCTATGGCGACGAGCTGCGGCGCCTGATCGACGCAGAGGCAGAAGCACGACAGGGATACAACTCAGCCAAGCGCAGTTCCGTTTCCCCTTCCGTTGTACAGGATATCAAAGTATGTTGCTCATGTCCCACCATCTGAACTTACTCCAACGTCAGTTAAGTCCCTGTTGGATGTCTTGCAGAAAAATTTGGCGCGTGCACAGCGTGATAACGATCTGATCTATCACAAAGACGTCCCTCCGTCTTCTGGCATCCCACCCATCCAAGATGTCATCATGGTCCAGAATATTATCCCCTCGGGTCTTTCAGATCCGAAGACCCTCGTGGGTGACGGTCACATTCTCTTTGGAGACATGCTGGGCTGGGGGGCTAGAGAGGCCGTTAGTGCGTCATATCAGATCGTCGCCCACTCTCAGTATCATACAATTTGTCTTCAGACATCTACAATGATAACAAGCAGACCCTCATCAAGGAAAAAATAACCGACTTTGCACAAGACCTTGACAATGACATGGACCAGTCTGTGTACAGCTTTCCAATTGGCGCTCAGTTGTTCACTACAGATGTAGCACTCTACGCTCCCTCAACCTTCCGGCATCACTGGAAGCCTTGGAGCGCCCCATTGGTCTTCCTCCCAGTCTGTTGAAGAAAGCTGAACAAGTTAGGGAACAAGGCCCCGATCGTATCGAAATTTATCTGGAAGATGTTGAACTCTTGGCGGGGCGAGCCATGGCGTTACTAGACGAGGTTTGAAATCGGACATCTTTCCATCCTGATATACGTACTTAGCCCGCTCTAGGCAATGGATGTATTGGATAGCGAAGCATCCGAGGACGAAGCGACACGCAAAGAAATTCCCATGAAAAGGCCGCCCTCACATGAAGCTAATCAGGAACTCGTGCAGAAACAGGAAAAATATAGGGGCATTCTCATCGAAGCTGCCGCCAGTGACGAGGTCGTTCGCCAGAAATGGAGCCAATGGGAAAAACCGATATTACAACTGACGTTGAACGAGGTAGAGGCTTGCTTTCCGGATCACTGGACCGTGTTCATACTAGTCTAGGATGAGCTGGAACATTTGGTGCCCTCTTCCACTATATACACAGTCGGAAAGACACAGGTCCCTGGCAGCCAGACTCAAGTTTATGCTCGCGCTTTGCGGAGTCTGTTGGAGTCTCTTGATGACATCCGTCACAACCGTGGCGATCTCGTCGCTAGGGCACAACGTCGTGCTGAAGTTGATGACATCAAGCCCCGTATCACGGTGGCTGCTGGCAAATTAGATCGTGATGTTGAGATCACCCCAGGAATGTTTACAGATGTTTCAGACGACGAGCTTTCCAAATACGACAAGTTTATTCAGGCTCTTGTGAAAGGACAACGGAAACAGGAGACCCTGTTGGAATCCATCAAGGTTCGTCGGACCGCCACGTCGTTCCTGACGTGTGATATCCTCATCACAGTCTCAGTCTACCAATGAGAAATTCCTGTCCTCACGCAAAGAGGACTCTTCTGTCAAGGAGCGCGAGAAAGCACTCCAAAACCTAGACCTTGCACATGACAAGTATTGCGAGATCACGCGCAACTTGGAGGAAGGACACAAGGTCAGACTTTTACGTTTCTCCGATCCGATGGCACTGACCGTGGAGCCAGTTTTACAACGAGATGATCAATATTCTTGGGCGGTTCAAGGAAGCATGCAGGGTTTGGAGCCACACGCGTAGCCAGGAAGCACAGTGGGTCACCCATCTCGCATCGTTGTCTCATCATGACGCCATCATGCCACCGTAATCTTTGACAGATCGTTTTATCGCAAGTTTGCGTCCATGTCGGTGTCTGTTCAGGAGCCTACTGGCGCCGGTGTAGAGAAAACGCCGGATCTACCACCGATTCCCGCCGAGACACCGCGTCGGCAGAAGCGGGTCGCCAATCTGCCGTCTTTGTCGTCTGCAGAGTGGCAGTCAGAAGAGTTACCGCCACCGCCCAATTCAATGAGCTCTCGATGATGGGCCCGGGCGACAAGCATGGACTAGCATGTAATTACCATCCAGATGATCGCCACATCAAATAAGAGTGTTTGGATGTGCTCACTGGCAGTCGGGTCACGTTCAACACCACTCTTGAATTTTGCTTAGGCCCATGCCAAAAAGCTTTTTGGCGCACAAGCTCGTCACGAGCTACCACAAATGTCAGGTATGTATACTTTCCAGCAAAACAAGTGTACATGAATCTTGCAAATCATTTATTCACAATGGGCCGATCTCAGTTGGGGCCGTTACCAGCTGAGATCTCACGCTGGAAGTTTTCATCATAATCAACGCATTTCATACACCATGCTTGGATGACCTAAGAAAACCATTCTGTTGAGCGGACCCAGGTCACAAAAGGGAAAGAACGGACAGCATGGCCTTGATCAATCGCATGGTGAAGTTCTTCCGGAGTCGCATTAAGTTTATTGTTGGAATCGAGTGCGTCACGGAGTTTCCTAATGGTGGGATCTCTACCAAATCGTTTTCGAAGAACAATGCTCGCCCTAATGGCCACACCCCAGCCATGTGTCGAGGTCTTGGTAGTCCATGTTTCCTTGACCTGAGCACCATCACGAATAAAAGGCAACTCTCTGTCAGCCAGTTGACTGTGCAAATGGGCAGAGAAAAAGATTACCTGGTTTGATTGAGACTTCCATTCCTCTGGATTGAGCAGGCGTGATCTCATACTGCCCGACATAAAGCCAACAATTTGCCTTCAACCTCACCAGCACCCGCTGGATTCCATAAACCCATTCGTCTGCTTGCGCACCGTGTATAGAAGACTTGAAAAATAATCCCGGCGCTCCGGGCGACTGAGGCGCATGCGGGTTGAAGCAGAGGTTCAAGTACATAAAGTCGTTCAGCCCGTGCTGGGCAATCAAGTCTGCTCGGATGCTCGGGAAGGTGGCTTGTGTATTCCCTCCCCATCGTCTGGACGTGAATTCCCTCGTCGTCGTCACGTCTCTGATGGCAGGATCCAGGTCAACCGTATGAGGCTCGACGAGCGCAATTCGGCGTTGGACGACTTTGTCGGAGTGCATTTCATCCTTCTTGATCTCCACTTTACCCTACGAATTAAACACGTCACTGAATGCGCGTCGAGCCTAGAGAGAGGGAGGGGGAGGTGTCGAACATCGTATGGAAGATTCAAAAGGAATCGGAGGGGCTTTTCTTCTTCTTTCTTGACAGTACCCAGTGCGTTCTTCTTGATGTAGCTCGTGGCGTTTTCGAATACTGGGGGGTTGTCTCCGTTGGCACGAGAACGCAATGCATTTTCGCTCTGCGTTGCGTTTGGATTTGCTGCCGTGTCCCGAATGTCGGGGAGCAGGGGCTTGGTGGGTTCTGATTTGATTACCATCGCACTGTGTGCCGGTCAAAAAAGTCGTGGAGATTATCAGCATTTGGGAGGTAAACCACTACGTAACACGCGTAACAGTACAGTACCATGAAGAAGTTCGACGACAGCAAACAGCCCGACGCGTTCAACGACGCTCTTCCTCCTCCTCCCCCCTACGCACCCCCGCGCGGCCCCTCGCGACCAATACCCCCCTCGGGCTACCGCCTCGCACTCAACGCCACAACACCGTTCCCGGACCTCTCGCGTACCCGACGACCCGTCTGTCACGACAGCGACGGCGTCACCCCGATCTTCCTCGGCTCGGCGATCCTCCACAACTCTGTCCATCCGTGCAAGATTGGCCCGAATCTCCAGCCGCCCTGCCGTGTCCCCTTTGGCGGGTCCGAACTCGAGCACCATGGGCGCTACGATCTTCTTCCCTTTGAGCCGGAGACGATGGAATGGGTCCCGACGAGCCTCGGCCGCATTCCTTCGTACCGGAATCCTGTGCAGGGCGGGTATGAGGAGAACGGGGCGCCGCTGTTCCATGCCCTCGCCACAGTGCAGGACGTCCGGGTACCAGGAAAGACGGGCGAACACCTCGTGAGCATTTGTTCTCGATCTCGCACGTTTGCACCTACAACGAGCGCCGATCCAGGGAGGATGCAACGTCCCGTATGGCAACGTAGAGCACGTCATCACTCGCGGGTACGAAATCTTGTGAGTTCCCATGGCATATCTTTCCAGTTCTCCCGGACCAATGGATTGCGCAGATGCTGGAAATGATGTTGTATTTTATTACTTTCTTGTAACGCCTTGAAAACCAACATGTATTGAATCTGAATCTATCGTGCTCCCTCAACTGGCTGCGGCTGACTCTGCTGTGCAGATTGGTGCGATTGCAGCATCCCCGCACCCACGGCTTGGGTCCGGAAAGCCAACCCGCGCGTCTTTTCGATGACCGACTGGTACACTGGAAGTGGTGAACGATGAATCTCGATCACATTCTTTATCGTCGTTTGCATGAGATGTGGTGGGCTCAGACACTTGAAACAGACGCTCACCTTTTCTAGGTCAATCTTGGCGTCCGCGCCCATCCGCGTCTCCCGAATAAGATTGACGATCCATTTCTCGCCCTCGTCCTTGGTAAGATTTAGCCTCTCCGACAAATCCCTGTCGATAAGGTGAGTGCGAGTTCACTCCATGTCAGAGTCCGAGTCCGACGCACCCAATGTCGATGCGTTGATGTATTCGGCAGTAGGCCTCACTGATCAAGTAACGTGCATTGTCCAAGAACTCTTCTCTAAATTCTCCCAAGAAAAAGTCATCGCCCACGACACGCTCTGCGATCGCCAGCTCTCGCTGGGCCGCTTCGAAATCAAATTCGACGTAAAGCTCCTTGAGGAAAGAGGTGATGGGATCCTGATACTGGTACTCTTCGGTTTGGATGACCTTGACGATCTCCCGGATGGAATGCCGTACGCGGGAGGAGGCATTCGTGCTTCCGGTAGCCGACTTTCGGGAGAGGATTGCTGCGGTGGCGATATAGCGCAAGATCCAGGGGCTGGATGTCTGGATCGTGTTGAGATATGTGGGGGAGAGGAATGTTTCGAGAAGGAGCGTGCGGCCCTGGGGGTGGTTGAAGTAGACGAAGAGCGACCAGTGCACAAGCCACGTCCGCGAATGCAACTGGGCGAGTGCGGCAGATTCGGTGGCGCTCGTCAAAAGGGAAGAGGGTGAACGCGAATCGATAACGTCTCTGAGCGTATTGAGCTCTTCCAGGGCAGTCTCCCACTTGCCTGTGAGGATATCCGATGCGAGTTTCCCCCAGTGTGCAGAGGTGTTGAGTTCGGTATCGGTGGAAAGCACGCGAAAGTGGTATAGGTAGTCTGCTGCACCACTGTAGTTTCCGTACGTGTACTGGAACTGGCCAAAGTTGTACAGCGCAGTGATTTGCTCTAGCGTGAGCTGGAGGCAGATATTGAGCGGATTACGGGGACGAGAGAGCGAGCGAGCGCACGTTGTAATGGTCCTTAAGATACTGCAAGTTCTGGTTCTTGTCCTGGCGGAGTGCCTGTGCGACATCGGGGTTCTCGATCACGTCAAGAACGGCCTGGGCCTCCTGCTGCAGCCGCTCGTTTGTGAAGACGGCCTTTTCGCGTTTGCCGGAAAATTCTAAAGAGTCGCTGGCTGAGGACGGGGATCGGACGTGAGTCCGGGCACAGACAGACCTTGGGGGATCTCCTCGTCCGGATGCAGCTGCTCGAAGAGGCTAACAGCGTAATCGACCATGTTGGTGCCCTTTGCGAGTTCATACTGTGCGGCCTGGACCTGCTCTACGGGGAACAGCGACGTTTCTGCGAGATGGGCGAGTAGAGGAAAGGCAAGATGACGATCCAAGTAGGGAATGATCGTCTTGGACAAGTCGTACTCTGCCATTTTATTTTTTTTGGGGGGGAGGGGGGAGGCAAAGATGATTAGCACAGCCACGAGTGTCGTGGCCTCCCTCCATCATGACCGCAATAACAAGAAACCTTCCCTGGTTCATCGCAGACCTTGGAACTGCAATTATAGGCCAGGCAAGTGCATTTCCTTGCTCACAAACATCACCAATAATTTCGTGCCAGAAATGCTACGCCTCGCTTGTCGAGAACCTCAACCTCGGCGACGTCGACTGTCTCAAATACGCCCTCTCCAAGGGCCTCGGACTCGGCATCGTCGTAGGGGGCTCCATCATGAAGGTGCCCCAGCTCATGCTCAGTGCGTCCCCCGTCGCCTGCCACCTGCACCCCCCAACTGATCCTGTTCAAGTCCTGTCCGCGCGGTCCGCGCGTGGCCTCTCCCTCCCCGCATATGTCCTTGAAACCCTTTCGTACGCCATCACCGCGGCGTACTCGTACAGAAACGATTTTCCTTTCTCCACCTATGGAGAAAACCTGTTTCTCACCCTTCAGAATACCCTCATCACCTTCCTGATCGTATACCTTCCTTCCACGCCGCTCCGCAAGGTGCACAACACTGCGGGGCGACTGGCACTTACGGCCGTGGGCACCATCGCTTCCGCCGTCACTCTCTACGTCGCGCCCAAGGATACCTTGGCTCTCTTGCAGCTCGCTACCCTTCCACTCTCCCTTTTTTCAAAGCTCCCTCAAATCGTCCAAAACGCTCGTTCGCAGTCGACTGGACAACTTTCGACGTTTGCCGTCGCCGCCCAAATTCTGGGCTGTGTGGCCCGTCTTTTTACCACCGCTACCGAGGTTGGCGATCCTATTGTGACCGCCGGGTTTGCCCTTGCCCTCGTCCTAAACATCGTGCTTGGGGTGCAGATGTGGCTGTACTGGGGCAAAGATGAGAAGGAAGCATACTCCACTGCGCCTATTGGCGTGATAAACGAGAAAGACGGCTGGGTTCAAGCAGGGCACCAAAAAGTCGATGTTGTCGTCCCCCCAAAAGTCCCTCTGTCTCCACCTCGAAATGCCACTGCGTCCCCCTCGGGCAGAAAGTGGGCACGAAAAGTCGATTAGATAGATTCCTGTAATATTCATCCAGTAATGAATATCACTTATAATATTCCGAGCCAGCATTGAATGACATCATGTACGAGCGATCACCGCGTGGGCCGTCGTGGTCTTTGACTCTCCTCCCATTTTCTCCACCATTCAGGGGTGGAAGCAGCACGCGTCTCTTGCCACTTTTGGTTCTTCTCTGGGTCAGCTTTAAGGAACGACTCGAAGAGATCGACCACGAATTTGGTTTCACCATGCGTCCCCGGCCCTGGTTTCAGCGTCGTAATCTGACCCTCGTCCAGATTCATGTTCTACGTCTCCTTTAGCATGCCTGCCCCATGCCCACAAAAAAAATCGACACACCTTCAGAATCGACTTGAAAAACGAATGCGCCCGGCCCATGTGTAGCCACTTGTGTACAGGCGCCAGTTCTTCTTGTGTCCATTCTCGGACCCGGGGGTCCTCCATATCGACCGCACAACCCGACACCATATCGACCGGTGCGTTCCGTTGTTGGAGCTTGTCGTTCAACCACGACGACAATTCGTCCGAGACAAGGTTGTCACCCATTGGACTGACCAATATAGCACGAACCTCGGCGTCCTCCGGAGCGCTCCCGACTTCAATGTAGTCATCCTGTCCGGCCACGAGCTCTTCAAATGGAAGGAGGACGCTATCATCAGTGCCTGGATGCGGGATGTGAATATAATGCAGTCCCTGATACAAAAAGGTGATTCAATCAGGTTGCGTGACTTTAGGACAACGAACTCACCGGTTCGCCGTGGGCCGCCACTATCATTGTCACGGGAGGCCAAGGTTCTCGTGAGATATATTGTGCGATATACACTGGTAAAAGAACAGGATAGGCGGCAGCCTGTTGAAATATAATATGAACCAGGAAAATTAATGAATTCGAGTCCGTGGCTGCGCACCAGATTCATCTTGACTGATTGTGGATTGAACCGTATGTTTTCACCAACAACAGCGCCGGTATAGGAGAGCGCGCGTGCTTTGTCGAGGATATCAAAAGGAAAGATATTATATGGCAGACACATGACATCGACGCCCCACTGGTGGGCGAGATCGGGAGAAAATGGTTTTGCAAGTTCAGTTTGTGTTGGTGGGTCACGGATCAGGATACGGCCAAAATCCATGCCAAACCCTACGTTGGAGTACTTTTAAATACAAACCTTGAGACAGATGGGGACGTGAGCATACCTGGAAAGTACCTGACCAGCGGCAGTCAGCACTGGGAGTGGCCATCCTGCCTACAGGAGCACTCACAAGTCCTCGAACTGCACTATTGCCGTTTCGCTCTGGCAAGGTGTAAGCACGAATGCACCATGAAGCGATGCAACCAACCTGAGATTCTTCCAAGTCAGAGTCTGAAGAAGAAAGCCATGCCACGGCCTCGAGCTCGGCACGCACAAACCATGTCGGAAAGTAGAGGGGTTGGATGCGCGTTGGCTGGAGAGGCTTGAAACCGCTCGCAGGGAAATATTTGGCGAGAATGGAAGCAAAAAAGGTGGTGAATGGCACGTTCGGTTGTCCCTTGCGCGACCTGCCAACGTAGCCGGCTACCGAAGCAGCGACGCCGATGTGGGTGATGGCATCCTCCGGGGAGAAAGCAAAGGGAAGTGCTAATTTTTTTTTAAAAAAAAGGGTCAAAATGTGTCGCTGCTACGCCATTCAATAAGAAAGGGCGACCTCTGACTTTGGAATGGTAAAGGGCCCTCCGCACGAGACTCGGACTCGGCCTGGCCAACATCTAACTCGAACTTGAAGTTAATGGATCAGTTTGGGGTGGGTCACGTGCCCACGCGATATACGTGTCTCGAATATGATCTCCTCCCTCACATTTCACTTCCACCAATGCCAAAGTCGCCGTTGGTGCTACTGCTAACCCTCTTTCTTTTCTTCGCCGTCCTTGTCGCCGCCGCAGATCTTTATAAAACACTAGAGCGTCAGTTCAAGGCGCGCACCAGGCGACACAAACGGTCTGTTAACTGACGCACACATCACAGTGTCCAGACATGCCTCGGAGCAAGACATACGAAAGGCCTACAAGCGTCTCAGTCGCAAATATCACCCAGACAAGAACAAGGACCCAGGAGCAGAAGAGAAATTCGTCGAAATAGCACACGGTAGCAAATCAGAATCATTCATCGCAACGCGTGTACTGACAGTAGCTGCAGCTTATGAAGTACTCTCGGATGCAACTGTAAGTCTGAGGCTCGCACCGTCCGGTATTTCATATTCAGCCTCCATTCAGAAACGTCAAATCTACGATCGGCATGGCGAGGTAGAAGACCTGTCGAGTTTCCTCCGACCGTACTAACAAATCGTACAGGAAGGTCTACGTGCACATGAAGGCGGACAACAACACCACGGCAACCCCTTCGACATATTCTCCAGCTTCTTCGGTGGTGGATGTGAGATTTCCAACTTTTGACGTCTGACTCTCACCCATCGCGCACCGCAGTCGCACAACAACAACAAGCACGCCGGGGTCCGACTGCGATGATGGAGTTTGAAGTCACGCTGAGCGACATGTGCGTATCATTCATTACGGTTTCATGAGATGCTGATGCTTGCCCAGGTACAAGGGTGCCAGTATCGACGTGAGTTTGCCGTCAATCCGTAGATGAATGATTTATAATATGCATCAGTTTTCACTGAGAAAAAACATCCTCTGCGACCATTGCAGAGGGTCTGGTGCCGCATCCGACGGTGACATCCACACCTGCAAGGGATGCGGAGGATCTGGCGTCAAAATGATAAAACAGCAGATATTTCCCGGTATGTTCGCGCAAACTCAGTCTACTTGCAACGAATGCGGCGGACGGGGGTCCGTGATTGTGAAGAAATGTCCACATTGCAATGGCGACAAAGTCGTCGAGCACGTACAACATTATACATTGGATATCGACCCCGGCATGCCCGAAGGGCACGACGTAATATTTGATGGCGAGGGAGACGAGAGTCCCGATTGGGAGCCCGGCGACATTATTCTGCGTGTGCGTAGTAAGAAGGAAGAGGGTGGCTGGCGGAGGAAAGAAAGTACGCTCTACTGGCGAGAGACGATCGGTGTCGATGAGGTATGCGTCTTACCGGAATCTAGCGACACTGACCTCACCCTGTTTATTTAGGCCCTATTGGGTTTCAAGCGCAATATCACCCACCTCGACGGGCACGTGGTGGAAATTGACCGTAACGGTGTTACGCAGCCAGGTAAGTGTTCTGAGCTAGGATACAATAACATGCTGAGGTATTCTCAGGTTATGTACAGGCAATCGAGGAGGAGGGAATGCCACTATTTCAACAGTCCGGGCATGGCAATTTGTATGTCGAGTACAATGTCGTGCTCCCAGCGGAACTCGGTCCGGAGATGCGTCGAAGTATGGTTTCAAATGTTTCCGGGAGTACATCCTACTCATCATTCTTCACGACAGAACTCGAGGAAACTTTCTACGGGCCACGAGACCACAGGCACGATGAACTGTAGAGTCGTAGAGATGGTATAGATTACCAAGTACCACCAAGTAATTTCTTAAACAAAGTCTGCTTTAGGGCGTGGGAAACGCCAGCCCTAAAGCTGGCCGAGCCAATATATATACCCTCTCTGCGCCACATGTATTTCTTTCGGGAAACCCCTTCGGACCAGTCTTGAGTGGTGCGTTGACTCGACACCAGGGTTGTCAACGAAGGCTGACGCACATATCCAGAAGACCCCCGGCCGTTGTCTTTATGCCTCGCCTCTCGTTTGGAGGTCAGTCCCAGGTCAAATCTGTGTCCAATGAGAGGCTGATTTCTTTGGTCGTAGTAGCGCGATGGAAGTGGAACGTCGTGGTGACGGTTCCTGACTCTTTGAAATCTCCGATGATCGACGATGTCTGGGTATGTCACCCCGATGTCATTGATAAATATCATATTCGATATGCGAATCGCGATCGGTATGAATCTTACTGAGCTGGCCCGTGAGGGTCGGTGATGTGTAAGTCTTTAGTCATGTTGCATTTGCCCCCAATAATCCTGAGCTGACGTTGTAGGCAGCCCGGGTGCGACGTTGTTGGTTCGAAGGTGCATCCCAGAGTTCAGTTCGGATTCCCTCGGATGGATTGCCGAAACTGCGAGAGAGGAAGTATCCTTGCCAGCACGAGTAGTTACCGGCGTGCGGGAATATCCCGTTTGTTAGCTCAAATTAATTACCCCAGGCCATTCAAGTCTCGGAGGGCGTTGCAGCTGGAGGAATATTTTTTCCCCCTGTGATTGTCTTCTGAGCCTATGTTTCATTGTCAATGCTTGAAATGTAGACGGTTATACAAAACATTCAATACATAAGATTTTTCGACGTCGAAAGCATCTTCAGTGAAATTAGCATGGCTCTGACTGGTTCATCCACTGAGTTCTTCCCATCGCAACATCTCCACCAGCGCCTATCGATGACCGTTATCGATTGGCGCTGGTTTAGATGAACGGATAGTTTCTCCAACGTAACGTGGACCCACAAGTTCTTCCCACTCTACACCCAAGTAAGCCATACTGTATAAGAAGGGCACATACTGAGAAAAGCCGTTCAACGGACAGATTCAAAGAAAGAAAATATGGTCTGGGTGTCCAATTGTGGAGTCGGCGACATCACTGTGACTATTCAGAACCCTGATGGCGGAGAACCCTCCGACTACAGGATTGCCCCTCAGACGAAAGAGGTGGAATGCTCTGCAAACAACCTCCGCAAGACAAACGAACCGAGGATGATGACTATCTCTCGGGTTGGGGGGAAAGAGCAGTCGCTCATGGTCGGCCCGAGCGATTTCGTTCGAGTGTATCCCGACGCAGCGATCGTCACTCAAGCGACCGTGTTTGTTGCGTAGGGGGGGGGGGGATTGGCAGGTGCTGCCACGATCTCCCGTCGGCGCGTCGTGATCGGTGAGAGCGGGAACAAGTGGGGTCGAAGTTAGTGTTGACCGCTCATCTGGGTCACTTACCCGCCTGCTCGTGACAGTTAGCTGTTCGAATCATGTACATATTTAACATACCGAGTAATGTACTCGCGGTGGCAAAATCACCAGAGTCATTTATTGTTTGTCATCCACGACACCTGAGGCTGCCGTTGGTGGCCAACACGTTGCAAAAAAAAAAAAAAAAGGGAATATGATACTAAGCTGTGCCCCGATTATTACTGTCTATTTCAGGCAAGTTGGCACCGTGGGAAAAAAAACACGCCCTACCTCGGTCGCCTTGTATCGAGTCAACGCCCACTCGAAATTCAACAAAAATGACACCAATCAACTCGGACAATCCAGGAGAACCCATCCCAGCCTGACCGAACCATAAAATCCAAGTTTTTGAAATCTCGGGATTTCGGGATTTTGGGATCGCTCCTGTGGTACAGTCATCCACCGTCATTTGTACAGCAAAATTGCATGGGCATGCATTCCACAACAATGGTAAATATGTAAGATAGAGGCTACAGAACTATTTGTATATGTATGAATAATGATCTAAATTCATATAGACCACATCCATGGGGTTGTGCACTCGTGATGGTGTATGTAGAGTTTGGATTGTTATCGTGCTCGCACCGTCATTTGCAACAGACCAAAACGGGCATATCAACAGGATTATTATGTTGATCTCTATCTAGCTGGTTTATCAATCTTCGATTCCAGCATCATCATCTGCAGCATCTGAGGTCGCATCAGATATATTGTCATCCATGTCCTCACCACCATTAGCAAATCACCCTTTTATAGACAAGACTACAGGCTTACAGACCACCACAGGGTGGTACAGAGTAAAATTTGAGTGATAAAATGCAAGCAATCAGTATATTATTGCTTTTTAAGCATATTTTAAGTCCTGTACAGAGGGGGACCTTTCTGTGCCTTTATAACAACTGTAGTTGTCTGTAGCCAGCTGTACAGCCACCTACAGCTCTTTTGTGATTTGCTGATGACTGCCGTCCACATTCCTGCCATCTGCATCCTTTTTTTCCTTACCTCCTCTCCTTGCTGCAGGCTTGATTCCTTTCAAGACTGGGCATTTCCATCCAGGACGTTGGTGCTCTTGTTTTGCCAAGTCCTGCTCTGCTTCTCAGGTGACCACCTCTGACTTGTATTCTTCCCTCCGGGTTCTGTTCTATTTCAGCCACTCTTTCTCCACGTCCTTCCATGCTGCCCTCACCTCATTACATTTACCTTTTTTTTTCTGGCACTCTTTTGCCAACTCCTCTTCAGCAGTGGCCTTCTCATGATCCACAACTCGCTGATAAAACTCGTCTCCAGTCAAATACTTTGGTAAGCCATCCTCCATCAACTTTCCTTTCTTTCTTTTGACATTTTGCTCCCTCTCCGTCTATGCCGCCAGTTGTCTGTGCAGTTGGTTGCAATAGATTCCATTGAGTATGCCTGCTGCTTGCATGTTGATAGCCACTGTCTTCAGGTGATCCTCACAACTGTATGATCTGTGCAGTTCATCCTGGTATGTCTTTTCTGTTTCATTTGCTGGCTTCTGATCCAGAAACTCGTGTCGTCGCTTTCGAGCTGGCGAAAATTGGACCGGAGTGAACTGTGGAAGGTAATCATTTGTGGTAAGTGGTGATTCTTGTGCAAGAAAAGAAGCTGATGTTGATGCAAGTGCATTTCTTGCTTTACTGGCAGCACGGTGCAGCTGCTGTGAGTTTGGAAGGCTATGATTTGTTGGCAGAGCATTTTTAGGCTCGGAGTGCTCAGCGTTACTAGGTAAGATTTGGAATGACCGTTTGGGATCATTGTCTTGTTGCTGACTGATCACTAAGGCTAGTGCACGAATAGGGCTAGACTGTGGAACAGAAAGATGCCCTACTACTGACGTTTCTAGGCTTGGTGCCATCTTGTCGGCTATAATAACAGATGGATTGAATGGCCATACCCCTGTGATGCGAAATGCAGTGCAGATGGTTTGTGGAGTGACTGCACGCTGGTGCGCTTGTAGATATAGATATAGTGAGATGAAGTTTGTTTTATTGATTTTTTGTCTCATTTCACTGTGAAACTTATCAAGCTCCTGTGACCAGCACTCCTTCAGTGGCCTGAAGACGACAACATCAAGACCCTGGTAGATGTGTGTTGCGTGTGCCGGATAACAGAGTACGTGAATGTCATGAGTTCGGACATGGTCTAAGAAGTCCTTTGCATAGTGTGAATTGTGCCCATTGACTAGAAGAAGTCATGGCTGCCCACTTGCTTTGGTGCATGTCTTTTGCTCAAAGTCTTCCATCCAGAGCTGCCCAATGACCTTGTCTGTCCAGCCCTTTTCAGAGTGAGCAATACTGTCAGAAGGGCATAAATAATACTAAGTAATCAGATTGAGATATGTGACATACAATGCTTTTAGCTCATTTCCTTGATGCCAAGATGTGGAGAAGCTCTTTCCTTTGTAGATCACAGTAGGTGGTATCTCATCTCCATCAGCGCATATCATTACCATAATGGTAATATTTTTCTGGTTTCCATCACGCTACTGATGCTGAGTCTTTTTGCCAGCTGCTCCAATAACCTGTTGGGTCTGGCCTCCTTGGGTTGAAATCCAGTCTCATCTGCCACCCAAATACAGTCTACATCAATGCTGAGCCATTCCATGATGCTCTCTAGTAAGTCGAACCATGACTTGTTTGTGTGCTCATTAACAGCACGTCCATGTGCTGTGTCTAATGATGCACTCCAGAACTGCTTTAAACGGGCATGGTGACGTTCCAAGAAGTGGTTGGTTCAATTCTTCCTAACTCCAGACGAAGATAAATTCTTGGCACCCCGAGCATGCAAGATACTATCCACATGGGTCTTCAAGGATTCATGCTTGAGAGGGAATCCTCATGCCACATACTCAAGGCAGAAGGTAACAACTTGTTCCTCTTCTTCCGCTGACAACCATGAGTTGGTGTCCATGTTAAATTGATGCTTGCTTCGTTGTCCACGGAATCTTCTCCGCACCGTATCAATGCTGACCCTCACATTCTTGTAACCAGATTCAGCCTGCCATCTCTCCTCGATAGCATCACAAATTGATTGCAGGCTCTGCCTCTCGACTTTTGGTTTTGCTGACTCATCATGCATTATCTTGACTGCTTCCATTATTGCTTCCTCTTGTTTTTCTGCCTGTATGGCCTGTTTCTTAGTCTTTGAGTGTGCACGACCCACCATTTTTACTGGTGTTTGGTGACCTGCCTGTATATTTTTCGAGACTGTCAGTGCCTTTATTTCCATTTTAGGAATTATCTTTGTGTAAGCATGTGATAAGATGTCCAGAAGACATGCTGCACTGGCATCCTCAAGGCAAACCAGTACAGAGTCATTCATCAAGATCTTTATGTTTAAATTAATATTCATGGTTATATCCATGCATTCACTAGGTTTTTAAGCACTGTGATTTTTAATTCGTGTGGAAATTAGTTATGGAGTAGCAAACCACTACATTTTAGCTCAAGAATAATGCATCATACAAGATCCATTAAGTATTATGTGTCAGAAACATTGTATCTAAACTATTGTATCATGTTCTAATTAGTTAGGCAATTTAGGCAGGAAGTCAATATGGAAAACACCTCAGTTCATGATGGTGATGCAAAAAATGGTGGGAATGCAAATAATGGTGGATGACTGTAAGTTTTCTGCTCTATGCTCTGTTTCAACTACTTGAACCAGCATTGCAGTCATGCCACGAGGTCATCAAACCAATTCCGAGATCTAGTGGGCCATTGTCAGACTTGTAAAATTTCTGGATCACAAACAGATTGCCATGTGTCTAAATATATCTACTCACTCTGTCAAGCATATTGCAGCCTTCTTTCATCAATATGGAACTGTCTCCAATCCTAGAGGGGATGTTAGCCTGAAGAAAAAAGTCAGTAGGAGGCACCTTAGTGATACAGAGGTTGAGGTATGTATCACATCTATTTGTAGGTCTTGAACACTAACACCATAATTACCACCACAGTTTCTTCTGGGTACTGTGCAGAAAACTCCTGACCTTTATCTGGATGAACTTCAAGAAATGCTGCAAGCTTCCTCTGGCACTCGGGTCTCTCATTCAACTGTATGGAGAATGCTTCATAGATATAGGTTTACAATGAAGAAGGTGGGCTGTGACCTCTGGATCATATTGCAGTGACACTTACACCACTTCAGATCTCATGCATTACAGTTGAGTGCTCAGCATAAAAGCACCTCGAATATCTCACATGCATATAATGCAGAGCAACTTGTTTTTGTTGATGAAAGTTCTGTTGACCATCAAACAACATATCATGGCTATGCCTGGTCAATCAGAGGGACTAAGGCACAATGAAAGGCCTTTTTTCTACATGGCCGATGGTAAGAACACTGTTATATTTTTTTATTGTGCTGGCCATCCGAGTAAAGGTATTCAGTATTATCAGTGCTCTCTCTTCAACAAGGCATTTTACATTGCAGCATCATTGAAGGTTCATTCTGCATGAAAAGTTTCACAGAATTTATTAGGCATCTGCTTAACAACATGGAACCTTTTCCTGCCCCCAATTCAGTTATTGTGATAGATAACTGCAGGATCCACAAGCACCCTAATATTCAAGCATTGATCGAATCACAGTAATCTCATTTTTATTTGAATTCTTGTGTACCGATCACTAGTCTATCTAGAGGGATGCAATGTGAATTTTTGCCACCATATTCACCTGACCTAAACCCAATTGAGCTTGCATTTTCAGCCATGAAATATCATCTCCGTCGCAATGGAGAGTATGCATGACTAGCCATGACCCAGTTGATGGAACAGGAGGTTTACATCATACTACTTGATGTGCTGTATGTATACAATTACTCCTGAGGATTCTTATGGTTGGTTTGCATACTGTGAATATGTTTGACAGTACTGTAGGGCTGACTCTATAGGGCTTTTGAATGTGCTATATGTAATAATGTTCTTTTGTAAAATAATATGCAACTGCTTGGGATGTTATAAGACATGTGGCAATATTGTGTGACCCACCATAAATTCTAGTGAGCAGTGCTTGCTACTTGAACCTAAACACCCTATTCTCAAATCTCTAGTAATGTCCCCTAGAAAATACAAGAAACCTGTTGCTCATGGCAGTTCAGTTGACCCTCCAGCTCCTGTAACAAAAGGTAAGATTACTAGCCTATTACTACTTATGTACTACCATACAACAGTTATTGACACCATAATTTAGTGAAGACTGGAGTATATCTAGGGTGTTGCACATGCAAAATATGCTGTATCTTTGCTCTCAATGCAGCTGTGTGCAACAAGTGTACTGAGAGTGGATGCCCTGAAGAGTGTGTAGTTCAAGAAAGTCACACTTGTTCATGCAGCACTAGTGCTCTGCCTCAGCCTGGTACTTCAAGTGAATGTACTATGCATACTACTATTACTAAACCCACTTCAACAACTAGTACCACTGTGATGTCTGGCAAAAACTCTCTCCCTCTGAACAAATAGCAGGGGGTCTCTCAGTCCAACTTTCATGCCAAACAGCCACATCACTCTCCCTCTGCCAAGTCAGAAGACCATGCACTGGTAACTAGTAAGGCATGAGTCATGCCTGCAAACAACCTCCCTGTGATCTCTGAGGTTGATGAATCTGATGCTGAAGTTGACCATGGCTTTTTTGGTGACCATGACTCTCTTCTCAGCACTCCTCAGGCTGGTAGAGTACTCACTGAGGAAATGATGTATGTTATGGCTCAAGCTGGTGGTGATTATAACAAGGCTGCTGGTGATCTTGACCTTCAGGATGAGGAGATGAGCAGTGAAGTCTTTGACCTTGATGGCGTAATGGCAACAGATGAGGAAACTGGGCTCTCAGGTTGAGAAATGGATGGTGAAATGGATGACTCTGACTCTGACCATGACATGTGTAAGCTACTTCACAACCATCCTTGGAAACCAGTTGTGCAGCATGCACCTGCCAAAAGAGCACCACCTGTCAAATCTTGACTTGGAGGCACAGGCAAGGCTGCCAGTGGCATGGCATGGTTCACTCCAAGGCCAGCAAGTTCTGAGCACTATGATTTAGATACATGTGGTAAGTCACATTTGTTATATTCTAGTATATATACTGATACAATTTGTATTTGCTAGTCTTCAAGATTCAGTATACCATTCATCAAGTATGCAGGTCAAAGTCATCAAATATCCTCTTCCAGATCTCCTCCACCATCACTTATGACCAACTTCACATGACTGTTGTAGAGAAGTTGAAGCAGTTTCCAGGTTGTCTCAAATTACAATACCGGTTGGACTGCAAGACAAAGACAGTGTTTACTACTCTATAGTCAGCTGCTAAGCTTGACATTTTCATGGAATCAATGCAACTGCTAATCATTCCTCCCTGTCTTGCCAATAGAAAGGTGTTAACCTGGGCAATGAAGGTGGTTACTGTTTACTTTGAAGATGCAGCCTCAGATGACAAGGATTTGGTGAGTCTAATATCCACTGGCACTGGTGATCATAGTGGCAAAACAGTAAATTAATCTTTCATTCATTGTTAGTGATTACTCATATTGTTTTTAGAGCACAAAAGGATCATTATCCAAACAGAAGGCCCAGGGAGGTGGCAAAATTGGAGGTACAGACATACAGAAACAACACATTGAGGAGCTCCAAAAATGCTAGACATGCGATATGCATTCAAAGGGACCTGAGTCTCTGACCTACTGCTACACCATTTCAGAGAGTATTGTCTGTCAGGCCCTGAGTCATCAAAATATCGCATACTAGGCCCTTCTAATACTTATGTTTTCTTTTGTGAATGTTTGCACTATGTAACTTGAATCTACTAGATGAAAGGAGATGCAACTGCAGACATGAAGCCATCTGCTGTCATTACCCAGGGCATAAGACAACATACATGAAGCATGAGCAATGTTGCTCCAACTCAGGCTGACTAATCTGCCCTTGCTGGTCATGCAATGCAAGGCCCCTTCATTGGTCAAGCAACACAAGGCACCAATCCACCATTCACCATTTAGTATCAGTTTATGTCACCATGGTCTGGAGGCCACATTTATCCTCCTAGCAGTGGCCTGTTTCTTCACCAGATGCCTCCAGGCCCTCCACCTCATGCACTGGCTCCTGGCACTATATATCCACTCACACCTGGGCCATCACCAAATATTCAGCCAATAGTCCCTTATGTCCAGCCTGAAGTTCCTACTATCCTGACATCTAATGTACCTAGTAATGAGAGTCTCTATGTACTATCTCAGGCTCCTGCTGGCAGGGTATCCAATCCTGGTGTCACAACATTGATACCCAGTGCTAACTTGAGCGTAGAGATTGCTGAGGTAATCTCATGGTTTGATACTTTTGAACAGCATCTGAAGAAGCCCCTGTGTGGTATCAAGCTTGGAGACTTGGGACATGCACTTGACAAGAATGGATTTACTTTCATTTTGCATCTTTCACTCACTTACGTATCACCTCAGATATTACAGAATCTTTTGGGGATTGACATGGGTACTGTAATTCTCATCCTTCAGTGTGTAGAGGTGGATCTGAAGGCTATATCCATGCCTGGTATTCATCAGTAGATTAGTCTGATGTCATTGAACTCCTTCAATACATTATATTATACATACTCAGTTTAAGATGTGATATCACTTCAAATCAATTTATAGTGCCCTCATGAAGTATTATATCTATACTATCTATGTGCTCGTCTCCTACATTATGCTGTAACTGACATGCAAACTTGGCATGAATGCCAATAGATCCTGCCACAGCTGTCATAAAATTTTGTGTGAGAGTACCAGTCTTGTCCATGCATATAACAGACATGTTCACCATGGTCTCGCACAAACCAGGTACATGGACAAGTAAATTCTCCATCATATGCTATGTAGCAAATGTGTTACGATTGGTCTATGGCTCTCTTTTCTTTTCTTTTGTTTTAGCTGCAGTGCCTCCTGTTGCATCTCTAGATGTCTCACTAGCTGTCCTTGCTGGTTTATCCATGCCTCACTGGTCATCCTACTAGTGTATACCCATCTCTATTCCCCTAGACCCTGACACTGTGTGTCACTCCATTTCACCATTGTCTCTGTGCCAACCTCTCTCATTGGCTTATGCTGCTTTCTTCTTCTGTGGACTCTTTTCTTTGGCACTGCATGCCCCTTTCTCCTTTGTCTCACTTTATTACTTCTGACACCTTGTGTCACTTATCCTTATCTTAGGTATTTCACCTGAGCTTCTCTTCTACTGCTACCACAGTCCTCATACCACAGCACATTCTCTTCTGATCTTCTTTGCTGTGCATTCACTTCTTATTTCCAATCTGCAGTCTTCTTCTTACTCATTCATACTGCAGATTACTCATAGATGCTTACCTCTCTTTCCTCTTATGTCTTCCTTCATCTTTGAGGCTCTACTTAGGCCTGGTCCGTGCACATCCCTAGCACGTATATATAGAGGTGTGGCACAAGCCATGTACTCCAGCTTGAGCCTACTCAAGATAGCAATCTATTGCATCTTTGACCCTCTCACTCCTTCTTGCTCTCCCTAAGAATCACTTGGCCTCGCAGCATCTTTGCTTGAGGATACTCAGTCTTCACCTTTGATGTTGCTACATACTCGCCTAGGCAGAGTAGTGACCAGTCTTGATGCATCATGCTCTGGACCTATGCCCCTTGTCTTCATCTCGCAGCTTTAGGTTGCACATTGAGTCTATGGCTGATGCTACCCACACCTGTCATAACGAAATGTAGATCCAATTGTGACAGCAAGAGGAAGGCAGAAAAGGTTAGTCAGAGATAGTTAGTGGCAGCAGGATTGACTAGCCTTCTGGAACAGCAATCATGATGAGGGTAGTGGAGATGATAAGAATCTGCACAAAAGCCATGCCTTTCTGATTTATGGTTCTGGATATGCTCAAAGTCAAAACTAAAAGACAAGCAAAATAAAAAGATTTACCTCATAGGGGTATTTAGATGATGTCTGGTTAGCATGCTTGGTTGCCATATTTAATGAGTGCTTGGTTAATATCTGGTTAGTGTATTTGGTTGTGTTTGGTTTGTATGTTTATATTTGGTTAGTATAGTTGTATTTGGTTAGTATTGCTATATTTGGTTAATATGGTTGTGTTTGGTTAGTGTGGTTATATTTGGTTAGTATAGTTGTATTTGGTTAGTATTGCTATATTTGGTTAATATGGTTGTGTTTGGTTAGTGTGGTTATATTTGGTTAGTATAGTTGTGTTTGGTTAGTGTGGCTATATTTGGTTAGTATGGTTGTGTTTGGTTAGTGTGGTTATATTTGGTTAGTATGGTTATATTTGGTAATGGCTATACCAAATCTAGTAATGGTGTTTATTCCATTGTAGAATTACATAATCTGGTGCAAATGCAGTTATGATATAACTAATTT